>JAVTVY010023360.1:0-95048 GCA_036873755.1 Hanleya hanleyi
ACATCTTCGAGCACTGAATCTTGCATCATGTCCTGAAAATATGAATAAGTCCTATGATATATTGAATTAAATAACACTTAACTTCCCTTGTTAAATGGTTGAGGTAAGAACTCAGCAAAATGCAAATATCCATTATGGATTATGCAGATAATAAATGCAAGATTCGACAAATTCGCGACAGTTTGGATGTCCGTAATATGTTGCATTGTAGGGAAGCTACAGTTTCATTTCCGTACCAAAACATTAACTTTTAAATGTTTTATATTAAATATGTTTTATGTCTGTACCAAAACAATAAAATTTTGTCCGAAATAATGCTAATGAGATGCAAATGTGGACATATACGAGTCTTCTTCGCTTTGGAGGTGAATAAGTTTTAAAATTGAGCAAGAACTCCTACTGAACTAAATTCATGTTGATAAGTTATTCCTTGCAATAGATTAAAATTTCCTGTGTTATTTTTCTTTCGGATGAAAGGTAATTTTGCTGAAACCTCCCCCCAAATGAAGGAAATCATGTATGTCCACTATTTCATCTCATTAACATGTGCTGTACTGGCTGGGCTTATCAGTTTTCAGGATAATAGGAACTGTGGGCACTGGTGTACTGGCACATGTAGGCACCGTCGTGATACGACTGAAAACAAATGTTGAAAACGACGTAAAATCCTACTCAATCTCTCAACATTAACATCTGCAGTATGGATAATTTCTGACTAAGTTTTGTTGTGCATAAGCAGTTATGTTTTACTGTACAATAGTTCATGTATTGATACGGAAATAAAAAAAGTAGTTTCCTAATGCACCCCGTCCCCGCTTCATAGTACGGAAACCCATCGCAGATAGTCCTTTAACTGCCTCCACCCCTTCCCCTCATCAACACCACAGAGAATGTAGCACGCCTGTTTGACTCAATTGTTTCCCCTATATCCAAGTGTAGTGTAGTCGAATCAATACGCACATTTTGTGTCAAAGTGCATGGTCAAGGAAATTGGAACTCTTCTGCGCGTGGAGATTATTTTAGTTCATACACAGGTGTTGGTAGGGCCAGGATGTCAGTCAGAGATATCACAATGTATGATTCTGTATTACTGTTTCAATACTGCGGCAAAATGTTCATTTCTCTTTGTTTATAAACTCAATTTAGCGTACTTGTGGAACAATTCTGAACGACGACACCTATTTTTTTTTTTTTTTTTTTTTTTATTTCATCACTTCCTAGGCAGTCTGGCCCTATCATGGATCACGACAGAAAGCTATTTGTCACTTCATATATGAAGAGTTCCACCGTTTCTACCATCTCCATACATGGGTATTGTCGGTATATCATGCGACTTACAAGTCCAACTGCCTCAGTTTTGATTACGTTGCATTCCATATCCGAGTCGGCGAAATCGTTGTAGTCAACTGGTTCTTCCTTTATTCCTCTTACCGGTCCATTTGTTGTGATTTTGATACAGAGGCCTGGACTGTTCGTCTGGCCTTCTACTTTACAAGTCACATGTTGTGGCACATTTGTCAGCTCCGGTCCAACTACCGGATCTGTCGCCTGATCTACAAGCTGTGTTTTTATTAAAATCTGTTCCATTTCGTCTCACACTGAATGCGCTGTAGGTATTAAAGAAAAAACAAATAGGAAAAATATTGCACATGTAGGCCCCTAGAGCCCTGTCACACTAAACACGATAAACTAGTTCAACTGATTTCCTACCAAAAAAAACACACCTAAATTTGTATGTTAACGTGAGGTAAAACAACGTCGAATGAAATTGGGATTTTCACCATCGTTTTTTTTCTCGTGTAAATTTTAGCATTGATTGTTTAATGACACCTGAATGATCTGAAACTAAACTGATCGACTTTTGACCATATCTTGTACCAATGTCAACCCAATGTTTGGTAGGGGAGATTGGGGTACACTAGGACATTTTTCACCTTTTTGCAAAAATCTCTGTTATTATTGTCATGTAATGCAGCCTTCTATACTCTCGTTATAACTTATATTACGTTCATAAAGTAAGACCGCGGTTCGCAGTTCGTTATTCGTGGGGACCAGTCATTCAGCGACTCCTAGCAACGCCCCTAGCAGCGCCCGCTGGCGTCAAATTTGGGATATGAATATACAAATATATAGAGCATGACATTTTTTTCTTGCTATGGAGTTCAAAGTACTCATAATTTTTTTTTACAGATTTCCATATCTGAAGAAATAATTGCTGGTCCCCTCGAATAACAAACTGCAACCTACGAACCGCGGTCTAACTTTATGAACGTACTTATATTTAGTATCACATAGTCATGCAAAACATTCTGAAATATCTCTCATACTTTTCTCCAGAATTCATTTTTAAAAATGACTGGCGTGCGATGGGACAATAATCAAACTACATGTTATGTCAAGTATATACTAATATGTTTCATAGGAGTTTAGAAGATTCAACAGCGATGGTTAAGTTAGTTGCTATTTCAGATCCTTGCTTCAGTAAAATATTTCACAGGGGCCAAATTTGAGGAAAAAATATATTGCATGATTTTCGTTCAAACGAAAGCAATAGACTTTGAAAGGTTTAGTAAAATTCATCAAATCTGATAGGGTTAGCAATTAATATAATCTAGGAAACAAAATAATGCATTTTGATACCATTTTAGAGTCAAAGTAAATTTCACCATTTGATTACTATTGTCCCAGTGCCCCAGCAAAAGTGTCACAGTCCGCCCCAGGTGCATCATATTTTCCATTTTATGAAAAAAACTAATACATACATCTGAGATAATAAATCTAAATAATTTAAATTGTACCTTTGTCCATCCTTTCTCAGTAGTAACAAAACAGCAATGAAGTACTGCTGAAAACTTGGTATAACAAAATATCAAAACTTAGTCCTCAGAATTTACTTGGACTGCTCGAAAACAGTTGTTTTTTGCTCGTAATTTTTTACCAATGATAATTTTTATATGTAACCAATATAGATGTTGTATGGGGGTGGTAGCTTTCTACTGATCATATTGTAATGTGCTTCCCGTACTTAACAATGGAGCTAGACGGCTTGTCCCACTGTGCCCCATGTCCCACTGTCATTGCTCGCCTCTCTTGTACCGGAGTAGTTTAAATGACTTCGTAAAATTTAACAAGATTTGTTTGAAGATAGTCATTCCAAACACCTGAAATTATCTGAATGCTGCTCAGGACAATCGTTTTACAAATCACCGGAAGATCAGCTGAAAATTGGGCAAACATTGTGTCGACACAACGCTTTCGGTAAAATCGTCATTCAAATGGTCTTCAATTCAGCCACATGTTAGTAAATTCCTGAACTTGAAGTGAATCCTTAGAGAGTAGATCTGCTCAGATAGAATGAGTATGTGCATTGACACGTGCATTTCCCACTACCTGATATACGGTCGGTTATTCTGTTACCTTTCCTATCTCTTCAGCATAGGAAATATTTGAAACAAAATATTTGTCATGAGACTTGACTAAGTCCTCAGTGGACTGACATGGAAATTGATAGAATTGGACACTGCTGGATGCATGGCATAGTGACAGGAACAAAGGAATCGAAGGCAGGAACTATATTAAGCAGGATCAGGAAAGTAGATCAAGTTCGCCATATAGCTCAAATGAGATAAAATTGCCCAAGGCTAACATAATGACGTTCAATCAACGTTGGTGAATTTACAAGTAAGCTCACAGCTTGAAACGAAAATGTTGAGCTTGTTTCACTTCGTATCGGAAATTGGTCCTACATTCGTTACGTAGCTGAGCACTTTCATCGACGAGCTAAGTTGTTCCTGCATGATCGTCGACTGGTTGTACGGATATAAGTTCGTCTCTCTATTGTTAGTTCCAGCACAAATCCGAGTTGGTCCTTCGATTTTTTGTTTTTATCTGTAAATCCACTCTTAACTCGATGGGTATATTTCACTGGTGCTACAAGACAAAATGGTGCTATATTCCCAAAATGCTGTTTGTTCTCCTGTGCTTCGGCTTTGTACTTACCGGTAGGCCTACGAATCAGACAAATTTTCGTTCGCTTGACTGAAATCGCGCGCTAAACTGTACATGGTAATGAAATTGCAGACCCACAACGGATAAGGAAGTATGCCTGAGAGAGTTACGTCCCTTTAAATAATGTTATCCGAATGGGCCTAAATATAAAATTTGGTCAACGTTGGCTATCGACCACCAACTAATTTTCATAAACTTCAATGTCAACAGAATGTGATCGTGGTTTCCTGGGAATAAATATGCATATAACTTAATAGCATAACAAGATAAGAGTACGGGTCAGCTTGCTATTGCACGCCCGTTTTCCATTATGGCCGTCTTGCATTTGGCCGTTTCGTTTCCTTGCATGCACAAGGTTAACGGAAGTGAACACAATTTTACTGGTTTGAAGAGATAACTACAGACATTTTTTGCAAAATTCAGCATGATATATTTTTTTCCTAATAAAATGAATTCATAGAAAATTTATAAAAATTTTGTCTGGGGATTTCAAATTTATGTCCTATAAATAAAAGAAAAATATCTATACAAACGTGTTATTAATCACACCAATTCTCCTCTACAATTCTATCATATCTCGTTGTTGATTTGAATCATTATCCTGAAACAAATGCCACTCTCTACCACTAATGCATGTACCATTACTCAAAGACGCTGTTGAGATGCTTAAAGTAGACCAATATTTCTCAAACAAAAACTTCTCAAACTTGTCAGAAATTTGACCAAAGTAATATAATATATATGTCTGAATAATATACACAATGTCAATTCAGATGAAGGGTTTCACAGTTTTCCCCCAAAACTGATCTATTTCGAAAAAATGTCATGATAGGAATGTTGCTCGCTCCTGGATCCCTTAAAAAGTTGGGTTTTCATCTGGGTCGCAGGCGCGACATAAAGCAGTTTTGGGCACGAAAAGTACACCAAATCTGCCTCCTGAGTAGCAGATTTATCTCACAGAGTTTCATCGCGTAGTTTTGGACAGCGTCGTCTTGGATGTCCCTCCTTCTCCATTTATATGGTCCCTTAACTCTCCTCCCCCCCGTATGTATCTCAGTCACACTTTGATTGTGCCTGTTCATTTCAACACCATGGAGATGCAAAACGCATGGTATACAAATTGTCCCTAGTCCCGGATCAAGAGGAATTAGACACAGGTTAAGAAACGTAACACCAGAGATCTTGCATGTTACGATCGTGATTCCTCGTCAGTATACCATATTTATCACATAATTTGAGAAAACTGAATGGAGGCGTTTGGCGGTATAGACCTGTTTGACAGGTTTATGCATTAATAGTATTTGGCGTTGATTAAAATCGCCTCAGTCTACACAGGATATAGCAAATACTGCCAGGCTAGATATGTACCCGCCGTATGGAGGTCCTTCTGGGATATTGCTCTCCGAGTCAAAATTGTAATCGAGTCCCACGTGGACAGTGTATAAGCGTCTCAGAACATGTAATTCCACAGAAGGACTCCAATGCTCATATTGAGGGGATATAAATGGTGCTCGAATTAGAAAGCTGTACATCCACGATATTCTTTTCCATCAGTTATGTATGATCAGAGCAGATTAGCTTCTTCGTGTATGTACAGGAGTTACATGTACATGCCTGACAGGGTGAATATGTACACTCATACACATTTACTATTATTGTGTAGTACATTTAGTATTTTCACATCCTATATACTGTCATTTTATATTGCAGCTTTTGTATATTACGAATGAATCTTGATTTGGACCTATACTTGTCAATCTCAGTAAACTCAGATATAATATCAGGGGATATTATATCTGAATTCAACGCTATCTAAATCGCGTGCGAATTTGAAACTACATTTGTTAGCCAGTCAGGTGATAAAACAACTTCAAAATCACACCCACAGTAATTACACACGGTTGCACGTGGGTCAATATATGTATCCAAATATGGCATCATTTCAAGACAGTGTGCGTGGTAAACCATAGAGATCAAAAAGTTCACTTCTGCCGAAAAATCTGCCTTTGTTAGGGGGTAGGAACAAGCAAAAGATTGTGCCGTGTATGTCAATCATTGTCAGGGAGAAAAGGCAGAAATTGTCGTCATTGGCTTATTGTGGGATCTCGTAGAATATCGGCGAACATTTCGGTCGGTGTGATCATAGCGTTACGTCTATATGGTATTCCCCTGATTTACCATCTTGGCTTTCCTAGATTGATTATATGTCAGCATTTGCCACATTAGTCTGGCGAGACATCCCTATGAACCCTGTGTTATTTCGTAGAAAATTCGCTGAAACCTTGTATCGATTTTCGTAAATGCACATAGCTGCTTCAGTGTCCTCGTCTCACGCCGACGATGCGATGAACGGGCTCCATCTTCGGCGGCATCTGACCTAGTTTATATATACTAATACCATTCAGAAAGTAGGTAACATTTTTATCCAATTATTTTTAGGATGTCACTTTCTTGATAAAGCACAAATGCTAGTGCTGGGTGGGTCAGTCCCATGCGAGACTCGAACCGGCGTCCTCAGAGTTTGGCACCAAATCGCCAGCAGTAAATGCAAGCACTCTAGACCTCTCGGTAACCTCAGCTTCCACAAAAGAGGAAGTTCGGAGACCGGAGTCTAGATTACGTACATTTACTACCCCTCTGATAGAATGAATAATGGCACAGCTCCTAGAGCCGATATTATATACATATATGCCCTACTAATGCCCATTAGAAAGTAGGTAAGGTTTATATGGCACAGCTCTTAGAGCCGATATTATATACATATACTAATGCCCTTTCGAAAGTACAATGTAGGTAAGGTTTATATGCAATTATTTTTAATATGTCACTTCCTTGATAAAGCATAAATACTAGTGTTGGATGGGTCAGTCTCGTGCGACACTCGAACACGCGTCCTCAGAGTTTGGGCCCAGATCGCCAGCAGTAAATGCAAGCACTCTAGACCACTCAGCCACCTCAGCTTCCACAAAAGAGGAAATGCGGAGAACGGAGTCTAGATTACGTACATTTAGTAACTGTTAACTGGTTACATTTAGATACATGTACAAAATTAGCTGGAGCTAGAACACCTTTTCACTGCTATGCATAGAATTTCCATGTAACTTGAAAACAATGATATCTAAATTTCGTAAAAAAAAACAACGGATAGAGATAGAACTAAAAATCATTGTCCAAAAGGATGTTGACCGAATATCAGGCTTAAAACACTCATTATATAAAAACCACCTTTATCTATCCCCACCAAACCACCTTTATCTATCCTCACCAAACCACCTTTATCTATCCCCACCAAATCACCCAGATGATATACCATGATGCTCGAATTTATCTGACAGATAAAGTAAAATAATCGAATATGCGGACAACTTTAAAATCGAGGGTGCTATTCTTTCCCTAGATTTTCAGAAAGCCTTTGATACTATAGAATGGGAGTTTATGATAAAAACAATGGAATACTTTGGCTTTGGTAATTCTTTTATTAGCTGGGTTAAAGCAATGTATTCTGATGTTAACAGCTGTATATTGAATAACGGCTGGAAAACCAAAGATTTTAAGCCAAATAGGGGAATCCGTCAAGGCTGTCCACTATCGGCGTTACTGTTTGTAATAGCTGCTGAGGTTTTGGCTAATAACATACGAAACGGCATAAATGGAATTGAAGTTAACTTAAGTGGAGCAAAACGGAATCTAAAAATATCCCAGTTAGCAGACGATACAACAGTATTTGTACGGTCGGAAAGGGAGGTAGGGGAGACCGGGGCACCGTGGATCAAGGGGCACAGTGAATCAGTGTCTATAATTAAACATTGCCAGGGGAAATCCCTCAGATGATGTCATCACTTTGTGTGCAGATGTATAGCCATTATGAATTGCAGCCAACATTGAGAGAGAGTTGCTCCAGGAACTTTAGTGGGTTAAAGTATGTTTTTCATGGTCAAAAGTAAATTTTCATGGTATTACTTGATGTGGTATATGGTACACACTATAATGCAACAAGGCTCCTGTCATATTTTAATAGTAAGTGTGATATTTAATGAATGTGACAAACATGTGTTCTTCCTCTAGCAGACGGCCTTATCTAGTAAAAAATCCCTCAGAGTTCATTACGTACACCCGGGGTACAGTGAATCGGGTCACAGTGGATCGGTATGGCAGCTGACTCACTACTCCATGAAATTTGAAAATTTCCATTGGTATACCAAAGCTGTCTTAAGAACAATTTAGCACAACTTCTTAATAAATTTATGTATTATTGTTTATTTAGAGTTATTTAGAGGCGATGGTTGAGATGATGCGAGTCAGGGCGAATTGTAGTGAGAGTATATATATGGCTGTAATACCGTGTTTTCTCTTTACAGTCATATAAATGATGTCTGTAATTAAGACTTTCTTTTTAATTTGGAATAAAAGCACATGATTGTGTTATTTACAGCGTATCATGATGCAATTCACTGTGCCCAAGGTAGTGATCCATTCTACCCCGGTATAGGGGCACAGTGAGTCAATATTTTGGCATCTATAGCGGTCATTTCAGAGAAAATGACATGAGTTAACTCCACAAATGTAAGGCAGTTGTACAGCCCAGCAGCATATGTATCATCACCCAAAAATAAAGCTAAGATATTGCCAATACATTAACGTGTAAATCGAGAAAAAAAGATTTCTGATTCACTGTGCCCCGGTCTCCCCTACACCGTGCCCTGGACTTAGTACAGAGTTTCGGAAGAGTTTCCGGTCTGGTATTGAACAAAAACAAAACGGAAGGGCTTTGGCTTGGTGCGCAGCGGAAATGTAGGCGACAACCAGGTGACATCAAGTGGGAAAATGTTCCAATTAAAGCTCTAGGCGTATATTTTGGTCATGATAAAAATAAATGTAAAATATTGAACTGGGACAACAAGTTGGAAAAAGAACAAAAGTTGATAGATTGTTGGAGAAAAAGAAATCTCACAAAAATTGGCAAAATACAGATAATAAAATCCCTGATCATACTAATGTTCACCTACATCGCGGCCGTAACACCAGTGCCAGATGATATAATCAAGAGACTGAACAGCATATTATATTCATATATATGGGATGGAAAAAAAGATAAAATAAAAAGAATGATATTAATAGGCAATTTTAAGGAAGGCGGTCTTAGAATGCCAGATATAGAAAGTTATTTTCACGTACTGCGGTTCAGATGGGTCAAACGTCTACTAGATGGTGACGTAACAAACTGGAAAGTATTACCTAGCTTTTACTTGAATCGCTATGGAAATGACTTCTTGGTTTTCAAAATGAACCTGGACGACGTTAATGCGTTGCCAAACGCATGTACGCTTCCCATATTTTATAAAGAAATTCTGTCGTCCTGGATCAAGTGTGGCGGCGGGCAAGTAGACCCACCAATCATTTACAGAGAAATGGAAGACCAAATTATCTGGGGAAATAAATTCATTAAGCACAGAGGAAAAACATTGTTTTTTTAAACATGGACAGACAGTGGCATTATCACTATAAAGGATATTCTTGATGGGACGGGCAATTTTAGGGAAAGTGTGATCTTGGAAAAGCTGAATAACAAACGAAACTGGATCTCAGAATTTCTGCTATTAAAATCATGTATACCGCATGTATGGTTAGATGTGCTTTCACATAATAATGTTAGTACAAACGAGCATATCTATGTTGACTATCAATCCCAGAGTAATAAGTCAATTGTTTTAAGCAATGCAAAAATATACTAAACTCTCATTAGCAAAAAATTCGTGTCGCCATTTATCCCACAAATGTGGTCAAAAGTATTGAATACTCCGGTGACGGACGAATACTGGACAGAAATCTATGAATTTATAATGTGAAAGTTAAACGAAAATATATTAAAGCAATTCAGATTTAAGCTGCTACATGGAATACTTGTATGTGGAAAAAACTTGCATAAGTGGCGCATATTTGACAATCCTAATTGTAATATATGTGATACACTTGACGATTACAGTCATTTTTTCATGACATGTTCAAATCTTGCTGGATTCTTGGGGAAAATACGCTCATTGTTGAGCAATATTGATTTCCAAGAGAAACTGACTCTCAAACATATTGTCATAGGTACAACTATGGATAAATCCAATTACGATTTAAATTTTGTACTTACCGTAATAGGTGTTAGTATTTACAAGGGATACTGTATAAGAATCCAACAAAGCAAATATGTTGATATATTCTCTTTATTCAGAAATGAAATGTTATTAAGATTCCAGGTGCTGGAATATCAGAAAGTAAATATAAGCAAAAGAATGTTGACACTGAAAACGAAGCTTTAAAAGCTTTAAATGTGATTGTTATGTATACAGAAATATTAAAACTTCTAAGAATTCCCGACTTGGAAGAAAGATTGTAAGAGAAAAATAAAATAAAGTAAAATAAATACATTAATCCAAAGTTAGGAAGAAATGGGACTTAAAATGCTCGAATTAAAACGCTTCATTGTTTCATTGAAAAACATATCGATCCGGCGGCTACTAGCGACACGCTCGCAATATGATATCGATCCGGCGGCTACTAGCGACACGCTCGCAATATGATATCGATCCGGCGGCTACTAGCGACACGCTCGCAATATGATATCGATCCGGCGGCTACTAGCGACACGCTCGCAATATGATATCGATCCGGCGGCTACTAGCGACACGCTCGCAATATGTCAGCGTTTTTTTAAGCATCTGCGACTCCGATAAAAGATCTCATTATTTTGGGGGGGGGGGGGGGGGGTCTGGGTGGAATATTCACTGAAGAAATGCACAATAAATTTTGGAGACATTTTTCACAAGCATGGATAGACGTAGGCATAACAGAATTACCCCCGTCAGCAGATGATATTAAATCAATTAATATATGGGACAACAAAGATATCAAAGTGAGTAGAAAAGCAATATTCTACAAAACATGGTAGGATGCAAATATTTGCTTTATTGGAAACTTATTAACTGCTTCAAACAAGTTTATATTATACACTGAATTCATGGATAAATATGGTATAAAAACAAACTTTTTGGGATATTATAGGATTACCAACGCCATATCAAAATTCCTAAAATTCATTAACTATAGCATGGTGGAAGTAAGTCACGTGCCTGATAACCTGTGCCTCCTAGCAGTCCGGCAGATATGTAACAACAAATGGGTCGATTGTGCACTTTGTGATAAAATTGAAACTTAGCATGGTGACAGAGAAACACATATTATTCATTTTTAGAGTCCGGCTTGAAAATCCGTAGTTGGCCGCCATCTTGGATTTCAAAATGGCCGTCATTAGAAACCATCAAATTCGCAAATCGGCACTTCTAAGACATAGAGAATGTTAATTTAAACGGCTATACCCACATTTGCGTACCCAAGGAAGTTGATCACCACAATTTTGCTGCACCAGAACGGATGGATTTTAAGATGGCGGTCATTTTTTTTTCAAAATGGCTGCCGAGAATCATTTATTTCGACGGTTATGTGACGTAGGTGAATCGATAGACAAAAATCTACTTTTGAGTTACTTAAAATGGCTTTTGGGGCATCAGTAGACACTCATTCATGTAGCTGATACCTGCAATATATACAATTAGTCATATTTTAGAGGAAAATTCCTGCACAATGAGGGTTAATCTTGCTGCATCTACAGTTTATCATGCAGCCACATCAGGTACTACTGATAGAATACAACAGCTTCTGAAAATGGACATCAAACTGGCTGGCATTCGTCTTTGGTATAAGTTCCCTATTCAACTTACTTAGAGAAGCTTCTCCTGAAGAACGGAGAGAAACCAAGTCCAAATGGGACGGGCCTGAACGGCGGGCCTCTATACGCACTCCCTTCGTTTGGGAGCTCTTCCAGACCTCTACAAACATCAATAGTCCCATTGCTACTTGTATGATCAAACAGTAACACAGTATAACCTCGTAAACAATAGCATTCTTCAACTCGCGGCACAGTGGGCTCAGTTAAGTCAGTTGAGTATGATTAGGTCATACATGTACATGGACCAGATACGTTCCTTGGTGAGCTTTTTCTGGTTAAAAATCCCTGTTGGTACCCCATCTTGGATATCAAGCTTTTCGCCATCAGCGAACATTGAAGCCTAAAATGGATATCTGATACAAGGCTGGTTTACACATTGCTTTGGCCGAGGAAACTGGTTAAGGGACTTCTGTGTGAAACAATGCCCAGCCGGAGACGACCACCATTATCAAACACATGGATACTAAAATACTAAAAAAAACTAAATCTGATAAACCTTCAGTCTTCTCCAAGATATAGCCAGTGGATGTGGCATAATCAGTATCAGTTGATTCTTCCCTGGCGATATTGGGTCCAGTCGTGTCTGGTCTTGGTAGGCGATGTCCTCGACATATTCTCCCTACACTTGGAGCTAAACGGCCGAAACTTACCACAATGTGTCTGGGTTGAGCTCTTTCCTTAACCTTGCCTTTCAAGATCAGATTACTATGATGGAGCTTTTGAGATCCCGCCATGTCCCATGGTTAAGCTTTTCCGTGATATCTTGCAAACCTATAGTATTATGCAAGCATGTCCAGAATTTTCTCAGTAGGATATGCCACTAGTCAGAGAGTCTTAGTTGCAAATTTTTGAAAAGATCAACCGCGATGAACTGGTTTTGCCATGCATGTCAGTTAACTGTGCTACCATTGTTCCATCGTTGAAGGAGTTCCATAACCAGATTCATAATTATCAGTTACTCCGGAAATGGAATAAGCTCATATCAGTAATCCATGTTATATTTGTTGACCACAATTTCTCTAATGATCGAACTTAGTTGTATGATAGAGATGGTTATTCATAATGTTGTGTGCCTATCCTGACAGCCGATTCGCAAAAAGTGTGATCGAAATCCAAAGCTCCAGTACTGGCATACAAAACTGCAGGTTGAACTACTAGTTCTGTTTTTTGCATCATTTGTATTGCTGATTCGGGTATGGGATTTCAACGACAAACTGAAGCTATGAATATTGCACTCCAATATACCAAATACAGGCATAACTACATATTTGACTAGCTTGTCAATGACCATTTTTCATCCTCGAATCACAATGCTAGTTTCCAGTAACGGCGATAGAACACAAATGAAAAAGGTGACGGTGGTGCCTTTGGCCTTAGAGGAAGTCCTGCTGCCCTTACAGGAAGTCATGTCGCCCTTACAAGACGTCCTGCTGCCCTTTTGTGCTGGGTAGCTAGGCGCTGGTCAAGAAGGCTCACATAATTTTAGGGCCGGACATGCCACCCCACCCAGATGTTTGCGAAAAACAAATGGCTTCGCTGATGATAGGTTGGCTAAGTCTCTTTTTTTTCAGTAATCTTAGTGCCTCTGCCTCTTCACATTTTTTGTGGACTAAGGAATGGTAAAATGTGGCCTCTCACTGAATGCGCAGATACTCATTATATACGTTTTGACAAAGTTGACAAAATTTCGCACTGCTTTGTTTGCTCTGTTTGCAAAAGTGATACAGGACACTTGCAGTGTGTCTCGTAGTTTTTATTTCATCCTTGTTGGTGGAAATATATGTGTTGAAGCTAGACATCAATACCAGTACATTCGTAAAGAAAAACAGTACTGCAGAAATTCCAAACCTAGACGAATACTTGCAACTTTCTCAAACAGATATTTTCGGACCTAATTATCGCTTGCTCATTCTGGAGCACACACATCTGTCAAAACCACATCTCTAATTTCCAAAGTTTTGTCCTTACAACCTGCTCCTGGATGGAAATTTGTGTTGAACCAGACAGCTCTTGAACAGCTATAGATTCCTGCATCACAACGATAACTGGCTAGTATACATGTACATGTGCATCCATGATCAACCACAAGCATACGGAGAAGATGAAAGGGGGAATTGAAGTAGTGTTCCATATTAAAACGATTTGGTTTTTGAATTCTTCGAGAAATATTGGAAACCTTTTCCCGAAGAGAGTAAGGATTTGCCGGAAAGCAAGAAGACCAAAAATGCTTATGTTGCCAAAATGTTAATTAACCTGTGTCATAATCAATTTCTAATGTTTCCAAAGAAACATATCTAGAGAAATTTTATGTATGAAACAAGCGGACTCGAGAACGCTAAGCTGCCGCGGAGTGTCGGAGTCCAAGCGCCAAATGACTTCGTTGAAGAATGCATTTTCTCTTCGCGCTTGAATTGTATGATTGGTTTATTTTGGTGCTATTAATGCTGTTATATGAATTATGGGCGCAGAAATTCTATTATTGACGAGGGGTGAATATTGAGTGACTGACTAGACGCTAGGTTTATCAACAACTTGTCAACAAGCTTGCTGTTTCCTCGCGATGGATGGAATGAAACTGGGTGTTTGTAGAAAAATAAAGTAAAGTAAAGTGAAGTCCTGAGTGAATTCTCACAAAGAAGGGGGTCATTCTGACATATCAGCCGCACAGACTCGCCACAGATGGCGTTAGCTTTTTCTCCGTTGTCCAAGTGAGTGGGGATGGAAAACTAACACGAAAATTGAATGGCAGCCATTTTGACTCCTCAGAAATTATCATATTCTATTTCGAACAGAAGATCTATATTGGGGAAACTATACACGCAACAAGCTTAATTTATTAGAATTATGCTCAGCACTTTGTCAGGGAGATTAGTCCCCAGCGGCACTAACTTCATATATTGCAGACATCACCGATGGAAATACACGATGCCACATGTCAGGTCAATCAAATGTATAGTATTAGGTAAATACCCAAGATGTGGGGGCCCTCGGTGGCCGAGTCGTCTAAGGCGCTTCGCTGGTGACCGCTAGCCTCACACCGCTGAACCGGCACGGGTTCGAGCCCAGCTGGTCCATGTGTGAAAGTTTGTCAGTTACTTGCCGAAGGGCGGTGGTTCTCTCCGGGTACTCCGGCTTCCGCCACCAACCAAACTGACTGTCACCATATGAGTGAAACAAACTTGAGTGTGACATTAAGCCAAATTCCCTCCTCCCTCCTCCCAAGATGTGACCTATTCCGGATATCAGCTATGTGAATGAGTTGGAGAGATATGTAAAAGGTGGGTAAAGTTGACGTTTTGCGACTGAAAAGCAACCATATCAGTCTACAGAATAACTTCTCTTTGTACCTCACATTCAGACTTTAGAATACGAAGGATTCTCAGATGTAGCCGTAGTATCTCAACCGCGCTGTTATTGCAGCTGTTCATGTGGAAACTTAACCACACGTGTCACTTGTCCACAAGTAACCATCCAGTGACCAAAGACATGAAAAACATGTTAGGCCACTCAGAAGTAGAAGTTTGTGCATCTGTTCACGTAAGTGACATAACAATGAAAATAGGCGATTCTCGGCAGCCATTTTGAAAAGAAAACGGCCGCCATCTCGAATTCAATCAGTTCTGATGCAACTAAACTGTGTTGATCTGCTTCCTTGAGTACGCAAATGCGGGTATCACCGTTCAAATTGGCCTCCTATGTGTCTCATGTTACGTCTAAACGATAATAGAAAAACGCAACAGAAAGATTTGTGAAGTCGAGAATCAATAATCAAATATTTATTTACAATACTAAAATGATATACAAATTAAGTTAGGTCAATATAGCAAATAAAGGTCAAATAAAATCTTACTGTTCAATGTTATACCGGTATATCTCTCAGTCCGTATCAACGTGCTAATCTCTATACAGTTCGTGGCGTGTAGAAATCGCGTTCCTGTATCTCCACAGTCAATAACGCTCAGCTGTTGTCCAGTTTTCGTCAGTACAATTACGTAGATAAAACCGCAGTCAAACACACAAGGGCAATCCAACAGGAATACAATCTAGCAGTCAGCACAATCTCAGTCAATAATCTCCGGTAATGTCCAGTTATGCACCCAATTGAAACCGTTCGAATCTCCACCCCGATCACTAAACTTCGAGCAATTTATACTCTATTGGGGGATTCGAGATTATTCTATCAGATCTAGAAATTTCCATCGGTACAACAATGACGTAAGATTTAACCCAGATACGATTACAACTGCGAGAAAGTTCGACATAATTAACCCAGATAAACAAGTGCTTTCTCATCCCAGAAACTTCAAGAATGTTTAATATTGAATACAATGATAGATCTATATGTACAGATGGCGCTCCGCAAGGTCATACGGGGCTCCCGATGCATGTATAGATGGCGCTATTCCAGATGGACGACTTACATAATACGTAGCTCTATTATTATAATCGCATAATATAAGGTCAACAAGTCCTCCATCAGTTCTACAATTCTAGAACTATCTTCAGTGTCTAACTCTATACTGCAATACCATGACACTACCCCTCTTAAAAGAAGAAAGTTTCAAACTTGGAACTTTCTTGACAATTCAAAACATTATTACAAAACAAAATCTATATCACAACAGCAAAAATGTTGACAAACATATGTACATTATATGCGAGACAAACAATCAGCGATCAAATTGTCCTTACCCTTAATATGTTTGATTTCAATATTGTATTCTTGTAACACCAAACTCCATCTCAACAATCTTTGATTTTTGTTTTTCATCTTACTTATGAAAACAAGTGGATTGTGATCACTGAATACAGTAATTGGCAACGATGAAGAAGTAACATAAACATCAAAATGTTGCAAAGCCAATATCATTGCCAAACTTTCTTTCTCAATTGTAGAATAATTTCTCTGATGTTTGTCAAATTTACGTGAAAAATAACATATTGGGTGATCTACACCAACTATGCCTTCTTGTAACAAAACGGCACCAGCAGCAACATCACTAGCATCTACAGCCAGTTTAAAAGGTGAACCAAAATCTGGTGCTGATAGAACTGGTGCGCTCTTGAGTATGGCTTTCAGTTTTTCAAAAGCTGATTCACATTCATCGGTCCAAACAAAGGTTACCCTCTTTCTTAAGAGCCGAGTTAAAGGTTCAGTAATATCTGAAAAATTTGGACAAAATTTCCTGTAGTAACCCGCCATACCCAAGAAACGCATCAGTTGTCTCTTACATGTTGGTCTAGGAAATAGCGAGATAGCACTGACCTTAGCATCTACAGGCTTTACCTGAACCTGACCTACAACATGACCCAAGAATGTCACACGTGCATGTCCAAATTCACTTTTCTCAAGGTTGACTGTCAGCTTGGCGTCACTCAGCCGATTGAACAGTGCGCGAATTCTCTGTAGATGATCTTTCCATGTATCGCTGTAGACAATGACGTCATCAATGTAAGTCTCACATACTTCCAAACCGGAAGTAACACGGTTGATGAGACGCTGGAACGTGGCTGAAGAATTTTTCACTACAAATGGCATAACTTTGTACTGGAACAGACCCTCCGGATTGACGAATGCTGATATCTCCTTCGCACGGTCTGTCAGTGGAACTTGCCAAAATCCTTTCAGAAGATCAAACTTTGACACGAACTTGGCACTTCCCACTTTATCAATGCAATCGTCAATGCGTGGAATAGGGAATGTGTCTGTTTTGGTCAATGTGTTCACCTTTCTGTAGTCAGTACACATCCTGTAACTACCACCTGGCTTTGGAACGAGGATACAAAGTGAACTCCAGTTACTATTACTTGGTTCAATGAAGTCATTGTCCAATAAATACTGAATCTCTTTTTTCAGGTAGTTTTGTTTGAAGGGATTCAAACGATATGGGTGCTGCTTCACTGGATTAGAATCTCCGACATCGACGTCATGTGAAATTGTATCAGTCCGAGTAGGAATGTCGGGAAACAAATGTTCATATTGACTGAGCAGAGTTCGAAGTTCTTCCTGACGCGCTGGCTCGAGATGACACAACTTGGAATCCAAATTAAGTAGAATGCCAGAGTTCTGTAATTTCGCCGCTGTCATGGGCTCTTCACAGGTATCATTAGTATCAGGGTCAGAACAAACTATACTTACAGGATGGACAGTACTGTTAGTGCTATCTCTGTCAATGTATAACTTTAACATATTTACATGGCATAACTGTTTGCTTTTACGCCTGTCAGGAGTCTGAACTACATAATTAAGGTCACTTAGTTTCTTTTCAATGACATAAGGACCATAATATCTAGCCTTAAGTGGATTACCAGGAATAGGCAGAAAAGCCAGAACCTTCTCACCAGGTTTGAAACTTCGTTTAAGGACATGTTTATCATAGGTTATATTCATACCCCTTTGAGCTGACTTTAAATTTGACATGGCCAAATCACGTGCTTTGGTCAACCTGGTGCGAAAGTCCGACACATATTGTAAGAGACTACATGAGTCAAGCTCACTGTCTAGGAACTTTTCCTTTAGCAGTTTTAGGGGTCCTCTAACTGTATGACCAAAGACTAATTCAAATGGACTGAAGCCTAAAGACTCTTGAACAGACTCTCTAACAGCAAACAATAACAATGTATGCCTTCATCCCAGTCTTTTTCAGTGTCAAAACAATAAGTCCTAATCATGTTATTTAATGTTTGGTGGAATCTTTCTAATGCGCCTTGTCTTTCTGGGTGGCAAGCAGATGATTTGTACTGTTTTATTCCCAATTCATGCATGACTTGTTGAAAGATCAGACTGAACAGACTGGGGTAGGCCGACAAGTGTGAAAAACTTAACTAAGGCCGTAACAATAGTTTTAGCCTTAATATTCCGTAAAGGAATGGCCTCAGGGAACCTGGTTGAAGCACACATGATTGTTAACGTGTATTGGTTGCCTGACTTTGTTTTTGGTAATGGACCAACACAATCCATAATCACCCTACTGAAGGCTTCCCCAAATGCAGGGATTGGTTGTAGAGGGGCCTTTGGTATGGTTTGGTTAGGTTTTCCTACCACTTGACATGTGTGGCATGACCTACAAAATTCAACAACATCTTTCTTTAAATTTGGCCAATAGAAATGATTTAGAATTTTGTAGTATGTTTTGTTAACACCTAAATGGCCTGAAAGAGGTGTTTCATGGGCTAGTCTGAGGATATCTAAACGATATGACTTTGGTACCACAATCTGATACTTAACTGCCCACTCATCATCAGGTGACACATCTGGCGGTCGCCATTTGCGCATATGAACACCATTCTTACAAAAGTAGCACACAGGCTTCTGAGTTACATCACACTCATCTACTGCCTTGTCAAATAACTTGGAAATGTCCTTGTCACTATGTTGTTCATTAACCAGCTGTGATTTTGAAATTTGCTCATTAGAACATTCCAATTTGCTGTCCAAATGTGGCTTATCAGCCTTATCATTTAAACACACAAAGGTGTCGGCCAAACAAACGTCATCGATGACGTCATCTTTAAGAGACTTTTCAGACTCCTCAGCCAATTTACTCATGGCTCTAGTAACTGCATAAGCAGGATACAACCTTTGAATTTCGTCTTCAACTGGATCGTGAATCTGATCCAACAAGGCTTGTCAGTTACAATCGGGTTAACCCCGACCTTATCTCCCGCAAGATCATTGCCAAGAAGTAACTGAACACCCTCAAACGGTAAACTACCTTTAATACCCACCGTAACAGGTCCAGAAATCAAGTCGGAAGACAGATGAATGTTATGGAGCGGAACGGGTGTATAATTTACAGAATCTACCCCTTTAATCAGGACATTACTGCCTGCAGATGAAGAATCAGAAAACGGCAAAATATCTGCCAACAAAAGAGACTGGGACGCGCCCGTATCTCGCAAAATCTTCACAGGAGTAGCATTAGAAAAATCACTTGAAAGTGACACAAAACCATTGTGGATAAATGGTTCAAAAATCTCCATAACAGGATTTGAAAAACTGTCAACCTCATCCTTGATAGAACTAATAGGAACAGTGTCCTTGGCCACCTTAACGTCATATACATGAACGTCACTAACCTGCTTGGGTACAGATCTTGAAGTGAGGAAACCACTCGGCTTTTGAAAGGCTTGATCTTGTCTTCTTTTCAATTTAAAACAGAAAGTCATCAAGTGACCGTCCTTTTTACAGTAGCTGCAAACGGGAGACTTATTTTGAGTGTTAAAAGTAGGTGACTGAGACTTTGTGTTTGACCTTTGACCTTTGTAACTGGGGTTAAAAGTTTTAGGCCTTGAGAAAGAACTGGATTTGTTACCTGAGATGTTAGACTGGAATGAACTTGGGTTAACAGCATTGGCAAATGATAATTTGTGTGTCAGAGCGTATTCATCAGCAAATCGGGCTGCTTCGTCTAAAGTGTTGGCATTCTTTTCATCAAGAAATGTTCTAATATCACCATGGATACACCTTTTAAATTCCTCTACTAGCATAAGCTGTCTGAGGTTTTCAAAGTTGTTGTCAATTTTAACCGAAGCACACCACCTATCAAATAATTGTTCTTTTGAACGAGCAAATTCTACATGAGTCCGAGAGTTTTCTTTTTCACAACTACGAAACTTTTGTCTATAGGCTTCAGGAACTAATTCATAACCTTTAAGGATTAAATCCTTCACCATATCATAATTTGATGCTTGCTCTACCGTCAATTGAGTGTAAATGTCCCTTGCCTTTCCGATCAAAACACTTTGAAGAAGTAAACTCCAATTTTCTTTCGGCCAGTTTAAATTTTCCGCAATTTTCTCAAAATGCAGAAAATATTTATCAACTTCTTTTTCTTGAAATGGTGGGACGAGACGTATTTGTCGAGCTGCATCAAATTTTGCTTGTGATTGTACAGGTGCATCTGTAGGAGGACTTGTTCGTGACTCTAATTCCATATGCTTCAATTCTAACTGAAACTGTCTTTCTTTCTCTTTCTCCTCTTTTTCTAATTCTAACTTTTCTCTCTCTAATTGAAACTGTCTTTCTTTTTCTTCTCTCCCTAATGTTTCCTCTTTTTCTAATTCTAATTTCTTCAATTCCAGCTGATTTTGCAATTTTAATTTCTTTAATTCCAAATCACCAGCTGTTTCCTCAGTCAAATCAAAATCACTTTCATCCCAAAGTTGTTTGCTTACAAAATGTTTAATGATGAGTTGCTTAATTTCTTGCTTTCTCAAAGATGTTTTAACTTTAATTTGTAGGAATTTACACAGCGCGAACAAATCCTCTTTGCATAGTTCGTCAAATTTCTCCTGACTAGGGTTTGAAGCAAACTGTGCTGAGACGAAATACATGCTGATAATATACTACTACTCGACTTCACAAATTCAAACAATGTATAAATTTAGAACTATGTTGCAAAGCTGGAATGTAAACAAAGCTCGCGGACAGGCCCCCAATTTCTGTTACGTCTAAACGATAATAGAAAAACGCAACAGAAAGATTTGTGAAGTCGAGAATCAATAATCAAATATTTATTTACAATACTAAAATGATATACAAATTAAGTTAGGTCAATATAGCAAATAAAGGTCAAATAAAATCTTACTGTTCAATGTTATACCGGTATATCTCTCAGTCCGTAACAACGTGCTAATCTCTATACAGTTCGTGACGTGTAGAAATCGCGTTCCTGTATCTCCACAGTCAATAACGCTCAGCTGTTGTCCAGTTTTCGTCAGTACAATTACGTAGATAAAATCGCAGTCAAATACACAAGGGCAATCCAACAGGAATACAATCTAGCAGTCAGCACAATCTCAGTCAATAATCTCCGGTAATGTTCAGTTATGCACCCAATTGAAACCGCTCGAATCTCCTCCCCGATCACTAAACTTCGAGAAATTTATACTCTATTGGGGGATTCGAGATTATTCTATCAGAACTAGAAATTTCCATCGGTACAACAATGACGTAAGATTTAACCCAGATACGATTACAACTGCGAGAAAGTTCGACATAATTAACCCAGATAAACAAGTGCTTTCTCATCCCAGAAACTTCAAGAATGTTTAATATTGAATACAATGATAGATCTATATGTACAGATGGCGCTCCGCAAGGTCATACGGGGCTCTCGATGCATGTATAGATGGCGCTATGCACAAACCCCTCAGGGTCATACGGGCTGTACGCAGAACAGCCATTTGCAATCATGACAGCTTCGAGAATATTCCAGATGGACGACTTACATAATACGTAGCTCTATTATTATAATCACATAATAGAAGGTCAACAAGTCCACCCTCAGTTCTACAATTCTAGAACTATCTTCAGTGTCTAACTTTATACTGCAATACCATGACACTCAGAAGTGCAAGCATGCGACTTTGTGGTATTTGATGGTGGCCATTTTGAAATTCAAGATGGCGACCAAAATACGGATTTAGAAGCCGGACTCCCCCTCCAAAAATGAATCATATGTGTTTATCTATCATCCTGCCAAATTTCATGCTTTTATCAAAAAGTGCACAATCATTTCACATATCTGCCTAACTAGTACAATTGAAGCCAATGTTACAAACCAACAATGGATGTAATGACACGTACTTGCTTATAACCGAACGTAAATCTGTCCTCAAACGCCAAGAGAAGTGAAATATGATATTCAATAACCAGCTGGACAGGAAATGCATATATATGCTTCTATTCAAATCATGTACAGATTCCAAATTACGATCGTTTCAGTACACAATAAACCACATGTCTTTAGAAACAAACAAACTGCAAACAAACCAGATGAACTTCTGCAATAGTGAAAATGAAACACTTATGCAACTATTTTGGGAATGTACACCTGTGAAGGAATTATGGAAAATATACATGTAATAGACTGGATATGATATAATATAATACATGTAGACTGGATAACCAGTGATTGAAATGAAAATGGAAAAACCGCCCTTGGCGTGGTATCAGACAGAGTTTTCTTCAGGCAGGTGAACTTCATCCTTATTACAGTAAGATTCTATATATATACAAGTGATTAAGGTAAACACTACCAACTATAACGCTAAAACAGGAAATAAACAAAAACGTTGAAATCGAAAAATTAATTGTCATCAATCGAGACAAAATCTAAGCCTTTGAACAGAGATGGAAAACTACGACACGACTAAGTTAATTCCAAAAAGTATATTGCGCAGTAATACAGATAATTGTATATTAATCTTGGTATACTATACAGATCCAAGTGTTTTTATTAAAAAGAACGTAAACTCTGTGGTAAAATATCTCGGGAATTATACAAGAGTCCATATAGATTAAAAAAATCATGAGAAATATTTTTGGTCTCATTTTTCCCCCCAATGAATGAGAAAGACGCAAACGTAGAAAATACTGTGATTTGAAATTTCTTGAGGGCGCCGCCATGTTTATTTTGGGCAGGATTTTAACCCTACCTGGCCTGGGCGATTTGGGGTGTATCGCAGTCTGGGATGTGCCCCCCCCCCCTATATATTTTCTCTACCACTAAGGCTAGAGCGCTGAAACTTACCACACAGTATCTTTGGTTCAAGCTCTACCGTGAAATGCAAACAAATCCAAGATGGCCGTCACGATGACGTCACAGTGACGTAATCTTCTCGGAAGTCATTTTTCGGCCTTTTTCGGGTCGATTTTTCGAAATTGTCATTTTTCCGATTTTTCTCTCAAAAAAAATCAAATAAAATATAGAATAATTAGTTTTGCATAAATACAATACTTTCAGGGCCTTTTAGGCAAGGAAAATGTGAAGAAATGGAGCGAAAAAAAAATGAAAAACACGACTCTCGCGGATACCACATGGCCGCCATTTTGAATTTACCCATCATCCCCTTCCAGGGGGTATATAAAAATAGGCTCAAAATGACCCCAATGAGGTAAGCTTAAAAGTCACCAAGTTTCAGCCTCCTCGGTTTTGTCGTTTCGGAGTAGCAGAGAAAAGTTCCCTGGGGAGGGGGGCGAAGCGTAATCCCTACACGTCGCACTGTCATCCTCGTTCATGTTTGTAAGCTGCGGTCTCGAATGCTGCACCTCTGCCAATTGACGCGTTTTAGCCTCCAGAAGCAGAAATAGTATACGCTGACGTCACGATTCTTCAAACATGGCGACCTCTATGTTGTTCCAATGTAGCGAAGTTAAAACGTTTAGTACTGCTTAAAAAAATGTAAAACAATATCTGACACACGAATTGAATTATACGAGGAAAAAGCTTTAACTGGCCACGCACGTTCCCTTTAAAACTGTCTATGTATGTCTGTTTTTATATATATGATTATATATATTTGTTTGTTCGTGTAGACCTATGTTTTATGTATGTGTTGTGGAGTATGATTGTAAAGCAGTAAAAAAAAACTGGGCATCGAGTGACCCCAAGATCAGCTTTTTTCATCATGTTCCAACGAAGATACATAGATTGTTTTATAAATACATTATACATGCTACGTCGTAAACATGAAACCGAGTAAGGACTCTTAGTACCCGGATTTGTATCGGTAGTTGAGAGCGGGAAGACATTAACGTCATCTTCTACCAAGCAATCATCTTCAAATTTATGTTCACGTGTTACCCACTTATATCACGTGAACATTGTGGGAGACCAGGTGTCTAGACCAGATAAAGATGAGTTTGTATCTGTTTTCATGTTTTAGGGTCAACCAACCTCTTTTCGAAGCCACAACGATTCACCTCTGATTGATAGGCTAATATCAAGCGTTCGAGTACCCGTTAAATTGGGTCAGGTGCCATGTAGTATCAGTCATGAATGCCGATTGTCAATTTACAGCAGTGTTCACAGCCCTAACAAGTGTGACCGTGTTTGCAAATTATAGCCTCGAGGAGAGTTGTGACAGAAGTTCCATATCTTCCTGACGCCTGGTCAACTTTTACTCACTATGTGTGTGTCGAGTCTCTCGATGGTGTCTTACCGCGATTTTTTTTGTATTGTTTGTCGGGCATCGGCGCGGGCAAAGTTTAGTCAAATGGTTACGCGAGTGCAGCGTGTGGGTGGCCTTAATTAGTTGTTATATCACATTAATATATGGGTATTTCATATTACATTTTGCGAAGGCAAGTGTGCCAAACTGGAAAGAGTGCCCCACTCCCCCTTCACTCTCACCTAGTACAGGGTGAGTAAAAAATGTCTACCTGTAGCTTTGTAAATTTATTCATCGGAGGTTTGCAAACCAGACAAACAAGGTCACATCGCCAAATATACCGAATAGGCCTCCATATTACATATTTTCCTTATTAGGTCTTTCCATTACAAATGGAAAGACCTTTTGTAATTCTACGGATTATTATTATTATTATAATTCTACTTTTAAAATAGCGACTAAATTGCTTGATATACAGCTTAGATATTTGGCACCTTTGGCTGCACTTCCTGGTACAAGTATTCAATTTTGACCTTGACCTTGACCTATTGAGCTATGGGCTTTTCTGATAAAAACACCATTTTGCGAATATTGACCAAATGCATAAGGCGATGCCGCTGAAATTTAAAATGTGAAAGTTTGCAGATACACCCAACAAAATAACCAATAAAATAAGTAGGCCAAACAAGCGGTTTTCGAGTTCTCTCCCCTCGTGCTGTTTTTCGTGTGGGCTGTGTACAGCCAAAACTAAAGAACATACCTGAAAGAAAGTTGATGGTTGGTAAGTGTTACATATGGCCATGCTGTAGTTATATTTTTTAATTTTTACACAACAAGAAAAAGTAGTTATCTCCCTTTTTATGTTTTTCGAAACCCGGCATTTCATAAGGAAATAAGCTACGGCATTAACACTCCTAATATTAATGAACACTTTAATGACCGAAAAGAATGTGACCTTAAATTTGACCTTTGACCTCCAGGAGCGTCTCTATATGAGTGCAAACTTTGATGGTGAAATCTTAAACGGCTAATGCGATCAGCCTGAAAATAAAGTCACGTGACCTACATCATGTCACAAGGTCACCACTTGTCTCAGACCTCGGCCTTGATCTCGACCTTTGAAGTGGTAAGCATCCAAATATTGAAAATACGGCTTCCATTTTCGGAAAAACAAACGCACTGACAATTACAGAACAACGAAACAATAGTGGGCACAATATTGTCTTTCTTTTGGCGCTACTTATAGAACGATCCGATGTGACCTTGACCTTGAATATCGCACAATGTAAAAAATATCGTTCGCATTTTTCTCAAAAACCTACAACATGCAGGAATCTGTAATTTAGTACCTTTGTAGCCCATGATACAGGTATGACGTCACTGAATTTTCAACCAGGGTAATGGCCCTTTACATTTCCACACGTGAAGGGCTGTGATGAGAAAACTATTCCTCACCTTGTCTTGAAATTTGCATATAAATATAGATCATTACATGACGTCACAGAAAAGAACCAGAACAGGAAAAAAGGTACCAGAAAGTATCGGAGATATTTGACAAAATTTGAAATTTTCACTTTTCTTGATGCCATGGCGAAACTACAACTCCAATCCGCGCCATATTCACATGACATTGAGAGAATGTAAATATGTATTTTTCTTTGAAATTTCAGGAATGTAGCTTTGACAGGTTTAGATATATTAAAAGAACAATTTTCCCTAACTAAATGATTCTCTCGGTCATTTGTTGATTTCATCTATTCAATGGTGGCTGTCAATTTCGCTATAGCGATTCGGCTTTGGCACTCGAGGCATCCCGTGTAAGCATTAAATTAATGTCGTGTTGCATGGCGGGGTTGGCTCATGTTTGGAAACTATATAACTCTCGAACCGCAATGGATACGGACTTCTAATTTGTTGCCTGGTACTTCCAAGAATGAGTTCTTACGTTGGTAATGATCCCGTATTTCCTGGTACAAATGCAACTACGGAACCAATTTTGCTTCATGTCACATGACCATCGATATTTGGGGTCATTTTTGTCGAGCAGAAAGTCTGTGAGAAGCACAGTCTCCAGGCGACCGAAAATCAAGCTTAACTTTCTCCATTCAAGCCATTGTTTGGACTCCAGGGACAATTTTCTAAACACATTTCAACGTACTAACATTTTCGGATCGATGAAGGAGCCGACTAGGGCTCGAATAAAGCTCGGAAATGTGTTCAACAGCTGCCGCTCACCAATATAGGTAAGTTTGTTAGAAGAAAAACGCAATAAAAATCTATAAGGTAGTAACAAGCAATGTGAAAAAACGTGTCTGTGCGTGTAAAGCGACCAAAACAATGGTCGCGACCAAAGCGAAGACCGCGCCATTGTACCAGCAATGTCTAGTATCTTGTGTGCTTTTCTTCCTGCGTGACGATTTAATGATGATTTTTATATTATCAAAGTTTGCAGCCACCGAACAGTGATACAAAAACACATTTATCTACAAGTATTTCTTGACTTCTGGATGGAATATAATCTTCAAGAGCTAACAAAATGTTAGCGTTCAGAAAGTGTCCGTCCAAATTCCGAACGACGTCTCAGTGAAGAAGTTATAATGACTATAGTTTGTTGTGGCGCGTTGTACCAGGAATAACAACAAGCACGAAGGGTGTGGCTGTTATAATTGTAAGAATTTTTTCTCATATTTGTTGGTATGAACTTAGTGCCCCGGGTGAGTTAAAATGTACTCGTATATATTGTAGGGAACTACACCAGTGTTGTAGATCGGACAATTCATGTATATATTGTTGAGTGTCCGTAATGAACACGTCGAGTGATGTTGTTGTTGCTGTTGCGGAATATTTTGAAGAAATGCAAATGGAGGGGTGTAAATTTATGTTGAATACTGAGCGTGCAGTGAAACATGTGCCACTTTGGGTCAGTCCAAGTTATTCACAATATGGAATAAACTCATGCGAAATACAGAAAAAATGTAAAGGTTAGCGTGCAAATATATGTATGCGTTTTATTTGGTAACCATACCAGTACCGGAAACTAGGGTGTATTCGAACGGATTTGAAGCTTTTTCTCATCTACATATTTCTTTTTTTTTTACAGAATTTAATCATATCCGGCACAGATATTTGTGATATTGACAATGCAGGGTTCAGTCGTTGAACCGAAATCGCAAAATTTTCGGCCTCCCGACCTAGGTAACGACGGGCGGATTTTCGCTCATAAAAATCGATAATACCTACCTCTTGGTGCTCGTTTGTATAGAATACGTATTTGCCTACTTCCCTGGCCATTTATTTTCTCTGTCCCGCTCCTTTCATTACTCTAAATTCTGGATTACAAGAGTCGGGAAAACTGGATCCGCTCAGTCGATCCAGCCGCTTTACATTTGAAAGCAGATAATGTGACAGCCTTATGAATGAGCCGTTTCCGACCTTCCCGTCTACAGTCCCGAAATTACAATCGAGGTACGATCAGTCTCGTGTGACCATAGTGATATTTTCAAAATGGCGGCGGATTTCGTTTTTGGAAGATCAGCCGCGATGATTTTTCTTTTTCTTTTGCCGTTTATGGAAATTAAAGAAGCTGGACGGAGAAAATAAATGGCCAGGGAAGTACATGTAGGCAAATATCCATTCTATCCAAGCGAGTGCAAAGCGGTAGGTATTATCGATTTTTGTGAGCCCAAATCCACCAGCTGTTACCTAGGTCGGGAGGCCGAAAATTTTGCGATAGGAAATTTCGGTTCAACGGCTGAACCCTGCATTGTCAATATCACAAAATTAAATATCAGCAGGGTTCAGCTTGTTGAACTAAGATAATTGATGACATTCCACGTATGAGCCCTCAAAATTTAGTCCATATTGGATAAGTATTAAGCTAATTAAGTTTATAAATCGTCCGAATTCTCCCCGGGTGATGGGGTCAATTGGGACAAACATTAAGCGACGTCAGGTGAAAATAAAGTCTGTTTTGACTCGTACTTGTACGCACGGGCGAGAAATGAAACCGATAGAGCCATTTTCTACTCATTTCCGGTGATTTCATGACCTGGGAGTAAATTCGAAAAATGGACTAAAGAGAGATAACTCTTGGTATCATGAAATCTTGTAATCGGCTTTAATTTGGTATGTGGCTTCAAGATATAGTGAAAATTGTTTTGTTTTTTCGAGCATAACCATCTGATAACGACATTTTTCAGGTCGGTATGGACATCACGAAAATATCTTTATCGTATTTTTAACGTGTGTCCGAATTCACCTCTTAGCCGTGAAAATTCCAGCCAAAGTTACAAACTGAACATTTTTGCGCAAAAATATGCCTGTTTTATTTTATTTTTTGGTCTCATTATCTCGCCAATTAGTATGTATTTCGGGAAATATCCATCAGCATATCGCCAGCGCTTTGAACTTTCGTGACCAATAGCAGTTTTGCAACCAAAAAAAAAATGAAATAAAGGGAAAAAATAGTGTACTGAGTTTTCAAATTTCCAGACAAAAACCTTTGGTGGCTAAGATGATCGTTTGATAACCTACCTGCGAGAAAGAAAATAATAGAAGAAAAAAAACCAAGGTTTGTTCAATAATAAATGTAAAACATGCACTTTTATACTTCTCTTGGTCTTCTGTCCGAATTGACCCCATTGTCCAAATACACCCCTCCAGAGAAGTCCCAACAAGCATTTTAGCCTGTATATCTGAACCGACACGTACACGGTCATTCATATTAGCGCCCACTTGTGCCCGATATTGGAGCTGGGGATTCCTTCTTCATGACATACTCTCTCAATATGGCTATCTACATTCTTAGTAGCGCCCTCTAGTGCTTGACACAAGAACAGAAGAGTCCATGTTGTATCTCATGACATACTCTATGAGTATGCATATTTATAAGTTATAAATGTTTATATTAATGGCTCTGGCAAGCTAGACCACTGTTCATATCTGCCAGATCGCTACTCAGACCGGCATTTAAACGGTCATTCGTAGTAGCGCCCCTGGCGTCCGCTATAGAAGCTCAATATTCCATCCCGTAGCCCATGATATATTCTCTCAATAGGCCTATTTACATGTTCGAAATGTTGATATTATTTGCTGTGGCAAGCTACACCGTTATTCAGATAGGCCAGACCTTTATTCAGACCGACAAGTGAACGGCAATTGACTGTAGCGCCCCCTTGCGTTCGATAAAGGAATTGGTCTGCATCTTGTACCCCATGACATACTATTTCATACCTATTTACAAGTCTGACGTTTTTATACTCTGACAGGCTGTACCGCTATTCAGATAGGACTGACCGCTAATCAGACCGACATGTAAACGGTGACTCATAATAGCGCCCCCTGGTGCTCGATATGCGAGCTGAAGATCCCATATTGTAGCCCATGAACTACTCTCTCAATATGCCTACTACTAATATGCCTAAGTTCGAAGTGTTTATATTATCGACTCTGGAAAGATAAAATTTAAACCGCTATTCAGATAAGCCATACCGCTATTCAGACCGACATGTAAACGGCCATTCCTACTAGCGCCTTTTGACACTCGACAAAACGATCTAAAGACTCCATCCCGTAGCTCATGACACAATCTATCAATATGCCTATTTATACGTTCCAAGTGTTTATAATATTGGTTCTGTCAAGCTAGACCGCTATTCAGACCGGCATGTAAACGGTCATTCTTAGTAGCGCTCCCCGGTGTCCGATATAAAGACTCCATCTTGTAGCTCAAGTGATACTCTACAGTGCTATCTACAAGTTCGACGTGTTCATTATTGTCCCTGGCGAGCTAGACCGCTATTCAGATATACCAGACCGCTATTCGAGTAGCCAACTACTCATAACAGCACCCCATGACGTCAGATTTGGGATATGAATATGCAAACATATCGAGTAGGACATCCTCTATTAATATGCAGAGTTATGAGGCAAAGTACTCATTAAAAATATACAGATGTTTTTTCTCTATATCGGGAAATATATTTGCTGGTCCCCTCGAATAACGAACTGCGAACTTTATGAACGCACCATAGAATAAGGACTGAGATACTACTTCTACGCATCGTATCCTCGTGTATGAATGTGAGGTGCCGAGGGAATACTTCCTGTGGAGCTATATGGTTGCTTTTCAGTCGCCAGATGTTGACAATTTGTGCCACCTGTCGCATATCGTTCGAATTCAATAATGCCGCAGCTTCGGCGGATCACCCCACAAGACGAAATGTTGGGGTTCTTAGATCGCTTGTTAGACCAGTTCTAACAAAGTAATAATTTTGATATTTTAACATATGTTGAGACTGTAGAATATTACTGATGATGTTCAAATTAAGATTCGTGTTTAACATAACCCATTACTAATCTTCAAAATAGGGGATAGTAAAACGCGAAATATTGTCATCTACGAATTTTCATTTGCATTTGCATTTGATGATTGAATGCGTCACATCTGCTTCCATATATCCATTGTCTAGAGTATTTCAGATGTTGTGGATGTGGAAATCACTATTTTCATAGATATTTTGGAAAAAAAGTATGCGTTTCTTTTCATTTGATGGGGCTTTGTTTAAAGGTCCATTCAGAGAAGTCTCAACAAGCATCTAGCCTGTACATCTGGACTCGTGTTTAGTTTTGACATTTTAAGATTTCTGTTGTAACTTGTCAGTTCTGCAGTACCGGGAGATAATCGGGTCGTACATGAAGGTATTGTTTTTTGGACATAACAAATATATGCATGTTCCAGGTAACCCAAACATGCATCAACTTTGGACACCCCGTCAATCAGCAAAAAGGAACCTTTCATTCGTTGCCCATGTGAGGGCCTCAATGTAATTTTTGAATTGCTTCCTCATAAAAAAGTATCAGAAAAATTGAGGTGGAAAAGCCAGAAGTGTCCAAAGTATACAATGGTCATTTTCTTTAGCTGGTAATTTTTGCGATACAGTAAAACGGATGCTATACAAGACTTTGTTATTTCAAAAACAAGTTTGTACTCCGTATCGGGACTGTCATTAGTTAGATGATCTCGAGTGGTCTTCCTACTCGGAGTATAAAAGATCCATGTCACGTGCGACAGATAAACGACGGTCTCGCTTAGAAACTTCAGCAGAACCTATCTCAGTATTTATTAAATAACTTTCGCCAAATCGTAAAAAAAAATAATGGTATAGAATCTCAGTGCATCGTTTTCATTGAAGATTCCGACATAGAACTCACCAATAGGTGTCATTTGTTCCAAATTGGATCAATATATCGAATGTGGGAGACACTGACGACGTCTGGCGACCAAAGAACAATCATGTGACTCTACAGGCAAGCTTCCCTCGGCACCTGACATTCAGACCCGAGAATTCGGTGTATTCCAGGGCATAACCTTAGTAACACGAGATTGGTCTAATCAAAACCCCTCGGCTTTCCCCAAGTGATTGTGACCCATGTGCAGTGTGAATTGGGGAAGAGATAGTTCTATGTGGGATGATCAAGATATACCGGTGGAACATTCAGGCATATAGGACAGAAATAGAAAATTATATATCTGTAAAGGGGCATAACTCTGTAAAATATGGGTCGAGGGGAGCCACTTTCGATAGGCGTCTGACGACTGTAAAATAAGAACCGGAACGAATAAGCTGTACCGAACATGGATCTGCAGATATAACTTGTACATTCAACCACAAATAACAAAATTGGAGATTATTACATCCGAAAGAGGCATAACTTCATAAGCCGAGGCGAGTAATCCTTTGTTGGCTTGTGGAATACAACAATATAAATAAGTTTCCAAAATATAGTAGCTATACCGAACACAGTTCTGCAGAACTCTGTAAAATATGGGCCGAGGGAGGCCACTTTTAATAGATGTCTGACTTAGCACTAGGTAAATAAGTGTTGAAAATTTGGTGGTTGTATCTCGAGCGGTTTTGCCTAAAATGCGTTAACGGACGGACGGACGGACGGACGGACAGACAGACAGACAGACAGACGGACGGACGGACGTACATGGCAACGACAATACCCCGAGGCCAAAATGGCCGAGGGATAAAAACTGTTGTGTCGGTATTCGACTGAAAGCAGATAGAAATTAATAGCGTTGGTGCTTTGGCGCGTTACTCGGAGTGCAGCAGAAAAATGTGGACCATTTCGCAACCGAAAAGACCCGTGTAACACTTGTAGCGTTGCGTCTAATCGATAATACTTTTTAATATTATTGCTACTAGATAAAAGGATTTAGTCCGACACATCAGGGTGTATGAGATTCGGGGAGGGTCGTAAGTTTCCGTTTCATGGGTGTATGAGATTCAGAGAGGGTAGTAACTCTCCATACTCCCTGGAGAATGACCCGAATAATACCCCAGGCAATAGGGTTTACGAATATGACGGATTGCACCAGAAAACTTGCCACTGACCCGTATAAAATCGTCGGTCAGTCGTAAAGAAAATTCAAATGAAATTATGCGAGTATAATTGTATGGGAATGTGACGTGTTTTTGCAAAATAAGTGGCAAACCTCCACATTGGTATATTTTTTAATTGTTATGTAAGTTGCTTTTGACGAAAACAACTGCCTTTTGCAAAGGCCAGCTTTGAGAGTTGGTATTACTTGTGTTTCTTTCGTTAGGGCGTATCGTTTGAGATTCTATCCAAAATATCTGTGTCAACGCTGCTGACAATACAATATTTTATACCTTATACATATTCTTTTACGTGAAAAGCCGTACCTGTGATTATTGTTTAATGGCAACTTCGAAAATTACATAGAAGAGACGCGGTACCTTGCAGATACGTACTTCTAGGTGTTACGCCAATTCTTGTGATATACCGGAAGGTTATGGTCCTTTGTCTAATGCATTAATATGCCATATAGTACATTATTGTCGGAACAGTTTCTCCATATTTGATTGGTGAAAAAGTTTCAGGTCTTTCTTTTTTACTCGTTTCGATGATTTATATGCCTCCGCATACGAAATATGCTGGGTGGTATATTGTGTTTAACATGTCCAGACTGTCGATCCGTCACATATTTCATGTGTAATCAACTACTCGCACAGTTTACATCAGAAGCTTCTAAAATTTTGCTGAAATGTTCAATATGGTTGTACCTGCCCTCTTTATGAGATGAAATATATATTACTAATGAAACAGATTTCCCTCGGTACCTCTGAAATATCAATATTGATGGAGTTTTAAAACTTTTTCGGCTATCCAGTCATAAATATGACAACAATTAAATGTACAGTGTCATGCTTTTACCCCACAGCCGGAAGGTAGGGAGGAAATACATCCGAGCAATCTCTTGATTGGTTCGATCCTATGTTTTTTTTCTGAGACAGAGAAGCACATTGATTAAAACAGAACATAAGACCTACAATATATTATTTTCTTATAAAATAGTTTAGTATGTAAATAACATGGTTTCTGGGGAATCGAACATGATCCTGACTATTACAGATGGACAAACGTTAAGCTACCGACGATGAACTAGATTGTTTTTACATTTATCTTCCAGGAGTATCCGGATACCTGTGCCCACAAAGAACATGTTGACTTGAAATTCTTGCAGGTACTTTTCGGTCACAAGAACACAATTGAGTCGACGTTCGGAAGTAATACCTGGTCAAGCATCGACTGCTACAACCCAAACATCACCTCTTTGGAACATATCCTAGAAACAAAACAAAAAAACACCAAGCAGATCAATGAAAATTGATACAAATGATCCTTGTTTTCGTATAGCTGTGCCTGGAAATGCATTCTGAATCATCACGAGATGATGGTGAAAAGCCATACAAATGCTCATTCTGTCCAAAAAGCTGTGCACGGAAAGGTGATTTGAAGATTCATGAGAGAACTCATACCGGTGAAAAGCCATATACATGTCAATTGTGTCCATACAGCTGTGCACAGAAAGGCTGTCCGAAGGCGCACAAGATGATTCATTTTGGAGAGAAACCATACACTTGTTCAATGTGTCTGTATAGCTGTGCCCAAAAGGGTGTTCTGAAAAGACACATGGGCACCCACACTGGTGAAATGCCATACAAATGTTCACTGTGTCAATATAGCTCTGCGCGGAAAGACACTATGGAGAGTCACGAGAAAACTCATACTGGTGAAAAGCCATACAGATGTTCATTGTGTCCGTATAGCTCTGCTCGGAAAGACTCTATGAAGAGCCACGAGAGAACTCATACTGGTGAAAAGCCATACACATGTCCATTGTGTCCATATAGTTCTGCACAGAAAGGTAATATGAAAACACACGAGATGATTCATGTTGGAGAGAAACCATACAAATGTTCATTCTGTTCATATAGCTCTGCACAGAAAGGTTATCTGAAGCAACACGAGATAAGTCATGTCGGAGAGAAACCATACAAATGTTCATTCTGTCTATACAGCTGTGCCTGGAAATACTATCTGAAAATTCACGAGAGATCTCATACTGATGAAAAGCCATACACATGTCCATTGTGTCCGTATAGTTGTGCCCAGAAGGGTGTTCTGGAAAGACACAGGCGAACCCACACTGGTGAAATGCCATACAAATGTTCACTGTGTCAATATAGGTCTGCTCGGAAAGACACTATGGCGAGTCACGAAAAAACTCATACCGGTGAAAGGCCATACAGATGTTCATTGTGTCCGTATAGGTGTGCACAGAAAGGTAATATGAAGGCACACGAGATGATTCATTTTAGAGAGAAATCATACAAATGCTCATTGTGTTCATATAGCTGTGCCCAGAAGGGTGATCTGGAACGACACAGGCGAACCCACACTGGTGAAAAGCCATATAAATGTTCAGTGTGTCCATATAGCTGTGCGCAGAAAGGTTATCTGAAGACACACGAGATGATTCATTTTGGAGAGAAACCATACAAATGTTCATTGTGTCCATATAGTTGCACCCAGAAGGGTACTCTGGAGAGACACAGGCGAACCCACACTGGTGAAGAGCCATATAAAGGTTAGCTTGTCCATATAGCTGTACACATAAAGGTAATCTGAAAAGACACAGGCGAACCCATACTGGTGAAAAACCCTACAAATGTTCACTGCGTCCAAATAGCTCTGCCCAGCGGGGTTATTGAGAAATACACAAGAGAACCCATACTGGCGAAAAGCCATACAAATGTCCATTGTGTCCGTATAGCTCTGCTAGGAAAGACACTATGGAGAGACATAAAAGAAATCACACCGGTTTAAAGCCATACATATGTTCATTCTGTCCATATATCTGTGCCCGGAAAGACCACATGAAAACTCATGAGATGCTCGTCCACTGTGTTCGTATAGCTGTTCAGAGAAACGTTGATTTTCTGGTGAAACACGAGAGATTTCACACTACAGGAACACCCTAGACATGTCCGTCCAGTCCCTATAACTATGCCCTGAAAACTCATCTGACGAAACATGAACGAACACTCACGGGTGTGAATCCATACCTGTAGATGTTCAATGTGATTTTATCGCCACGCAGAGAAATAGAATCTGAAAATGGAATGCGAAGGTGTGGAATGTGTCTTGAAACAAAGTATTATTGATAATGATGAACATGTATAAAAAAAATTTAAAAAAAGAATTTTTAACTGTTATATTTTAACTTCAACTTTTTAACTGTTACAAGTTCGATCTAGCGATACTGGCTGTACAAGAACTCCCGTCGGTAGGAAAAGCTCATAGCTGATCATTTTGATCATATAGCTGTTTAATAGTGACATGAAGAAACATAAGCGAACTCCTACTGGCCGTACAATGTGTCCATAATCCCTGCCTTGAAGGTTCACGGGAGAATCCACACTGGTGAAAAACCATACACATGTTCACGTTGCACATGTAGTTGTGTAACGAGGAATGAGGTGGAGAGACAGGACAGAACTCATACCCGAGAAGAACAATACAAGGCCCGCTATGTCCTTATAGCTGTATCCGAGCAGGTGGTCCGAAGACACACCAGAGTACTTTTACTGAGAAAAGTTCATATTATTGCTCATTTTGTCCCTTAGCTCAATTCGGAAAGGGCCTTATCTTCCTTGTTCCACTTGAGGCGGGGTGGCTCATGAGCTTTCGTTGAGTACAATAGGCCCCCACAATTAGCTTTGGAAAATCATATTTCCAGTGTACACGTATACAGGCTACCAGTTCGTGTAGAATATATCAACAGTATAATTTCCCAAACAACTATGCTGGGATACTTTATTAATATTTTATTCAGAATAATTGCGGGTGCCTTTGGTAAATGTGAAACCGAGGCCACTACTTCCCGGAAGCAGGTTTTTCATACTCGCTAACCTTAAAGCGCGGCAATTATACAGGGGAGACCAGACACTTTCCGGAAAGGGCTATAACTGAATGCAAACAGAATCCAAACACCAAGGTTGCCCCATTCCGGGTGAGTTTTACAATCACATCCTGTGTGAGGGATGCAATTTGTTTAATGTTGTACTCACTCATATGGTGACAGACAGTTTGAATGAAGGAGGAAGCTGGATTACCCGGAAAGAACCAACGGCTGTCAAAAAGTAACTGGCAAAATTTCACATTTGCACTAGCGGAGTTCGAACCCGTGCCGGGCCAGCGATGTGATGCTAGCAATCGCCAGCGATGCGCCTTAGACCACTTGGCCTTCTGTGGGAGGTACATGCTTGTAAGCATGAAGCTGTCGGACTCATTAGTTAATAGTGAATTATGGAATAAAATGAGACCTTGACGGAGAAATATGTGACTCAGATTGGAATGCACATCTTTACGCTTGCATGAAGCGGTGTCGCAGCCGAGAAATACCCGAGGTCGGGTTCCATGCAGTGTACCGCCTAAATCGCCAGGCCTGGGCACGCGAATCATTGAAACAAATATGACTCAGTTATTAGCAGGGGTATATAATATGTGTAGCACAGATATCTATGAGTATATATACAAAAAAATGTCAAGTTAATGATATTGAAAAAGCACTGAAGTATGGTTATTTTCTAAAGGAGATGGCCAGAAACAGAAGGATAGATAATGGTTGGGTACGATTGAAACATGTCGCGACTCAAATTCTACTTAGGTGGAACATGACGCATCATCGAACATTGTACATATAGCCAGTTCCAAAATAAATATGACTCATGTAATCTGTTATAACTGTGTAAATTAAGCTTCAAGAAGAAGCAATTGGCTTGATCAAGCTATTAAAGATAGATACAGATATCTGTAACTCATAAGAAAGATACCTGGTTAGCTGCATAGCTTCATCATCGTAATCACCCCACTGCCAGTTTGGCCTCGGGGTCTTGTCATGTAAGTCCGTCCGTACAACCGTTACCGCATTTCAGGCAAAACCGCTTGAGATACAGTGTCCAAATTTTAGAAACTTAATTATCTAGTTATGTCAGACGGTTATCGCAGAGTTATGCCCCTTTACAGATGCATTATTTTTTAATCTTGTGATATATGCTTGAATGTAACCAACTATATCTACAGAACCGTGTTTGATACTGCTACTACATTTTGAAAGCTTATTTATATAGTTGTATTATAGAGATCAGCAGAAAATGCGTCACCTCAGTCCTTATTTTTATGTAGCTGTGCCACTTTCAGCTGCAGTAATCTCTGATTTTGTGATTCATGCTTGAAAGTAAATGCCTTGTAGATGCCTTACAAAGATAGTCGTCTGAACCCATATTTATGGAGTTATGCTCCTTTTAGGGTGTAATAATCTCAGATTTTGTGACATACATTGTAGTTGAATGTAATAGTTATATCTGCAGACCCATGTTCGGTACAGCTGCTAAATTTTGGAAGCTTATTGATCTAGTTGTATTGTATAAATAACACAATAGTATACAAATAGTTATCTGACCTCATTTTATGGAGTTATGCCCCTTTCCAGGTGAAATAATCTTAGATATGCTTGATTGTAACCACTTATATCTGAAACAACTGTGTTTGTTACAGCTACCAAATTTTGAAACGTATTTACTTGTATTCTAGACATTATTCTCGTCGGCCCTTATTTTACAGAGTTATGCCCCTTTTTGTGTGTATTAGTCCTCGATTTGTGATATATGCTTGACTGTAGGTGTGATTTCTGCAGAATTAATGATACGCTCTGAAAAGAACACTGTTGGGTGATCAGTGAATATAGCCATGATATTTTGCACATTCTCAGCATATTTCTCAATTGCTTGAAGGAAATCGAGAGGTTTTGTGAGTTCCACCCGCATGCTTGTATTTGATGAGAATATCTTTGTAAATTTCGCATCTTCACTGGTCAGGACTCCAGATATACTTGAATCTTTGCAATAACATTCCTTAGTTTGTAAGCGAATATCAAGGGTTTTTCCTATTGCGATACAGACTGAAACTTATCAACAATATATTGGTTGACCATTCTACACGGGAGCCTTGTGAATATCACATTTTGTTGGATTTTGTCAATTTTAGTGATACATGTAGCATGGTTGCAGGTCCAATTATCGAGCTTTGAGAGACCTACATGTGTGGCTATCGCTTGTTGCAGCTTCTGGGAACTGAATAGTAATCATGGTGTAACAAGACGAATAAGAGATGCCACAGCCACGGTATTTCTTTCTCATCACGCCTCTGTAGCACTTTTTCAAGAAAAAGAGAGATGAAACATGACGTATGAAATATTTTGCACGTCACCTATTCCAAAATGAGGCTCAACTCCTGCACTCTCATAACTGCTCGTTACATTAAACGTCGCATCTTAGTAACGATACGGAGGTTGCCTGCTAGATCGATCTGTCAAAAGTAGATACCGTACCAATTTGCTTACCGGTGATATAAAAATGATGATACCTGATTACCTCTGATTCTTTCGTCTGATTTGCATATGAGATTGTCTGAGCAATTCAGTTTCCAGAATTTATCTATGCAACAAAACTCTGCTTTTCGTATCACAAATGCAGCCTAGCTATCGACATTAAATTCAATAAAGACAGAATCTTGCCGCATAGCTTTTCCACATATTACGTTCTTTAAAAGTAGAGTCAAATAACCTGGAATAGTATGGTAATCGCCGATCATAAATATCACATATCATTCCACAAGAATCGCTGAACTGATAATTACCCGATACCATGCAGGTCCAACGTTCGCGGTTCGATTTGTTCTAGCCGATATGATTTTCATATATATATTCGATTATCAAAGTTTACAGTTAATGGAATACTAAAATACGACTTATCAATTCAGTCGCCTTTATCGATTTCTAAATGGAGTACAATGCTTGAATGTTTCTGAAATCTAAACTCCTTACCATTCTCAAAGGGTTCCAGTCCAAATTCTGAACGACTTAGTTAGGAAATTGTATCAACCACAGTGTGATGTGGCGCGTTCAAAGAGCGCAAATTGTCGGATCTCCACGCAAATCATGTCCCTCTCAAAATTCGTATCGTGCCTATTGAAATCGACCTTATTCATCTTATTACATACGAGAGCTCTAATATACGATGTAGTATATTCAATTACCTCTTCTCGTTCAACCACCTCGCTGGGGGTCTAATAACATCCCAGCCACCAGTCAGATTTTTGGACCGGATTCGGGGCCTTCGCGCACATCGCCGGAAGTTACATCATATATAGTAAGATAGATGTTTAACGAAAATTTTGATTACTTTTCAAGTCTGCATAATACCTCCGTTGACCTAGCGTTAAAAAGAATTATCTGGAGATAATTTTCCCTGTTTATCTGGACAGAGCATATGAAAAGTAGTTCGCTCATGTGCAACACTAAAGGAGTTGTTTGGTCGGATTCAAACTGAACCGTGCGTTGGTTGGTTTCCCCTATACGTCATAGCAACGTAGTAAAGGTCAACTTCCGCTATTGGAGGCAGGGATGTTATTGGAGCCTGCGAAATGGAGCATGCGCTGTGGGGAGGTTGCCTCTCGTTATGCTGAAGCTGGAGAACAGCAAATCTTCGCTCATAGTTGGTCATATGTATGCTTGAGATAAACTTGAGATTCTTTTGATAGTTTTTTTTTTCATTCACTTCTGTGTTAAATTTAATCTTTTCTTCGAGTGCATACAGTTTACTTACTTATTTACTGGCATATTAATAAAAGGTTGCGGTATTTATTTGAATCTTCTGGTAAACTAATCGTCAGGGGTAAGTAAATGCAGTTGAACATGAGACATCAATGCGTGCAGTATATGTTTATATCGCGGTAAAGTTAGCATCAATTAGCTCGAAAACCTCGATCGTTGGGTTTTCGATTGTTTGCACTACAAAGCTATTTTAGCCTTAAGGATCATTGGGCAAGGCTTTGTTGTAAGACCTCCCATTGAAAAGGTAATATCCTGGGCAAAAGACTGACAATACAACTTGCAGCAGATCCTTTGTGAATTATATTTCGTGAGTCTTACACCAAATCGTTGCCGATCATTGATTGTGGGGTGTTGTTGTTGCAAGAAGAATCAGGTCACCCTGGATAAAGTTAGAATGTTACCCAGGGGGCCAGAGGGCTAAAACTCGAAAGTCCTGCTGTAAAAGGTTGTTGGGTTTAAATATATTCTGTAGATACCCAGTAACACTTTGTATATGGACAACCCCGCCAACTTGCTACTGGAAGCTTGTTATAGGCTACAATAGTACTCTCCCTGATAAAACCCTGGTTCTACAGAAGATAGGGGAACGGTTATGCAAATAATAAGAAGATCCTTGTTGTGTACTTGGATGTATATTATGAGGCATAAATACAATTACCATTGATCAGTGGATATATTGAACTCAAAATATTCGATTTAATGTTAATAGGGTGACGTCACTAAGGGGTCATTTCCAAATGTCGGCTGAAAATCAAAATTCCCCACATTTTCAATTTTCAAAGTTGTTCATAGGTTAAATTACCGAGCCAAAGTGTATTATCTGTATGAGATGTCCAGCGATGGCAAAGTGATATATTATCGAAAATTCGAGTGCTCTAGTTTGAAGATTCCAGGAAGAAATGTAGGTTATATCGATGTCAGGGTATTTCTTGAAATGTAGATTCTCGAGCTACTGGGTATCAAAACCATCATATAATAATAACAGTTACTCCTAAGGCCTAAACATATTGCGAAAATACTAGTGTGTTAGCTATTCAGGAATACTTTTTTTCATTCGGGATCATCTCAAATGTACAATTGTTAGTACTTCTTAATATGAAATATTTATTTATAGCTAAAATCGTCATCAACGAGGCTGGTATAATCCCAATTAGGGGACAGGTTAATCTAAAGCTGTGTACGATACATGTTCCTTGTATTCTTAACCAATTGTTTCCAGGAGATTATTTCAGCCTGTGAAACCGCTATTAGTGAGGATAGGTTCAATAGAAAAAAGGTAAAAGGAAAGCGTTAGAAATATAGACCATGAGCAAATAATCGAAAGTCCCTGTCTTTCAAGGAGCTTAATGCATGTCTTTCGACATCTACTTGTTTGACAGTGGAATATTATTGATAAAATAGAGGTTGAGGCTAGACCAAATGTATATGGTATTGGCGATTTTCGCATTTCAACATAAAAAAACAAGCTTCGAACCTATTCGCATAGTTTCAGGTCAAAATATGACGATTAAATTCAAAATGGTGCTCATATGAGGCCAACATGAAAGATCGCGCTTTTCCAGTTTGCTTGCATAATCCGAAGCATTATTCTCAGCTTATTGTTCTTTTCTTCTCTCAAAATCGATGGATCTTTATTAATCATAGAGCAACATATTACATGCAGGTTAACTTTGAACCCATTTGCATTTCCATAAGATTAAGATATGATGGTCAAATTCAAAATGGCGGTCATGTGCATCCGTAAATCCCGCTTTATTTAAATTGCTCGCATTCGTCTTAGCTTATTGTGTAAATTTTACAACTAAAGGGTTTCACATCATAGCCTGTCACCTTACACCCATTTTCAATGTATTTCCTTAGTCTTCAGTTTATTACAGTTCATCAGTGTAATTCAAAATGACGGCCATAAGTAGTCCACCCAATTTTTTCATTCATTTTGCTCCTTATTGTATTATTTTCAAGTCAGAGTCAGATCCACATCATAGTGTATCAAATTATGCTCATTTTAATCTTCAGCTGAGAAGTAAATGTTAAATTGAAAATTGCAACCATGTGGGCTATTATGGGACTCATATGTTCATGTTCCTCATGTTTTTCATGTTCACGACATGTAGCCGACAGTTAAATTGTCAAGCTTTTTCAACTTGAATTCATCTATCTATTGATAAACCTAGTTTGATCTTATCTGCATAATCCTCACTAGAATAAATTATTGGGGCATTCAAGATGGCTGAAACATAGTCTTCAGAACACGTGTTGTAAAATGTTATTCGTTTAAATCAAGTGATCATTTTAGCTTGAAGCAAATCCTTGTAGGAGCTGAGAGGTTTCACATCAAAGCTGATCATCTTAGGCTTATTTTGAATCTATTTGAATAATCCTCGACAGATAGCATAATGGTTACCGGTACATAATGGTTCCAATTTACTATAGAGTGAGGCTGTCTGTCACTCAATTCCAGGCAAACTTTATCATCAAGAAACACACAGGAAAGCATCATACTTCAGCCCACCGTGACATGTAGTTATTGACTTGGATATATTCGCATGGCCCTGGTCAGGTATTCTGTGAATAATAGCTATAATTATAGGTGTTTGTGAATTTAGAATACGTATCTGCAGAATCAAATGCTAGAAAGGAAGAAAAAAACATTAAAACAATATATCGAAAAGGAGGGATACTTTTTTCTTTTTTTGTGACGTCATAGCTATCAGAACCCAATATTAAAACGTTCACAGCAGCTGGAAGATTGTGTCGTCTACGAACAGTATTTTACCATATATGCTTATATATATATTTTTCAATATACATGTATATGTTAAATGAATGACAAATGATGAAAAAGGCCAATGACAAACGATGAACATGACAAAGCATGGGTGCCATCTTGAATTTAATATCATCCTTCTGAGTCTTGTTTTCAACATTAGGATAGATAAGACCACACCGCAGTAAGCTATCAGGCCAAAGCATGCATATTGCAGGAGGGGGTGACGAAATTTGGAAGTTTTGGGATTATTTGTGGCGTCAGTAGTAGTTATAAGTGCATTACAGCGCAACTTGACCTATTTTTTTGTTCCCACCGAGGAGGATTTGAGGAGGAACTTGGTCACGTGGTGATCACGTGATCAAGGCATGTCCTGACCTGTCTGTGGGTTTTTTTCCCCATGCCGCCATTGTTCCCCAATCTGGTGGGTCCAAGATGGCGGCATGCCGCCATTGTACCCCAAACTGGTGGGTCCAAGATGGCGGCATGCCGCCATTATACCCCAAACTGGTGGGTCCAAGATGGCGGCATGCCGCCATTGTTCCCCAAACTTGTGGGTCCAAGATGGCGGCATGCCGCCATTGTACCCCAAACTGGTGGATCCAAGATGGCGGCATGCCGCCATTGTACCCCAAACTGGTGGGTCCAAGATGGCGGCATGTAGAGAAACGTATAGAAGGAGGGGAATTTTAGTGGTTTGGTGTATTCCTTGAACTGCCCAACGGAGCACTCTGACTTGCCTGCCTGCCTGACCTGCCTGAGTCTATATATCCAGCCTGCCTGCCTACAGCCTGCCTAACGGACATCCCTGCCTACCCGATCACTGCCTGTGTGTAGTAATCTGCCTGACCAGTATCATTGACCAGTATCACTGAGTATTCTGCCTAACCGACTTTCCTGCCCGCCTACCTACGTGACCACTGCCTGCCTAACGGACATCCCTGCCTACCCGATCTCTGCCTGTGTGTAGTAATCTGCCTGACCAGTATCATTGACCAGTATCACTGAGTAACACCAATTAACACCTTACACGTATGTAATATAAATTATTTTTTAATAATATCTATGCTAGGAAATACCCCCCCCCCCCTTCTCGGAATTTTTCACCTTAGGTCTTTAGGAGAACGTGTCACAGTGAAAAAAGACATCACAGTTATTTCCCTATATTACGGAAACTTTTAGCGGTCAATTTTAGTATCTATAGGTAGGCATTTATATATTGGCAGAGTTTTCTCGTGTAACTCAAACATCCTTCACATGGAGCGGTTTTTATGTCAACAAACACCTCTATTTTTAGTTTCATTCACGCGATTGCATGGACGTCCACTGCCGGTTTTGGACCATTTATAAATGCAAATTTCACGTATTTTCTCAAGCAACTCATGAAATATAAAGCTCGAGTAATTCTCCGCATATGCAGTCAGTCCGTGATATTTTCCCAGCAACTTGACAAGGAACACGGAATGGGACACCGTACATTTGTTCTACGTTACACATTCCCGCTACATCATGAAATATCCGTACACCATCTCTATATATTCCTACGATCTTACTATTCATAGAGTTTGTCGCTGGAGTTTGTCGCTCAAAATCACTCATTGACTTTATCAACAAGAATTACACCATGCCTCGCGCATGGCTCACGCCATACGAACACAACTGGCAGACGACATGATCCAACAATTGACTAAACAGACAAGATCTCCCTTACCCGTACGTCACAATTTATCTCAAAGTGTTCACAATACATTCTAGAATAATATGATGCACGAATTTAAGAGTTTTGTATCAGAAAATGGCGTCTAGGATGACAATTGGTACAATTCCCCGGATATTGGTTTCAGTCAAACCATAGTGCCATCTGCACATTATGACGCAAGGGAGACAACTCTGTCTAGGCCAATCCTCTGATTCGCGCATTTCCATCAATTTTGCCTGAAGTAGGGGTGACCATTTTTGTGGGTTTTACTATGGGCTGTGAGGTTGTAGAATACGCTGGGGAAAAGCTATGAAATTTGTTTTTAAGTACCGGGTAGGTCTGTATATAGCCCCATAGGCCTACTGGCTCAGTGCATAGGTGCATATTGGGTGGACATTTTGAGGTCTAGGTGAACCCCTAGTGAACCGATGATGTCGGTTGAGGTCTTATTTTCAAGCTCTCGTGGAGTAGCATCCCACTGGACTAATGGTTCGTCCGTGTCCAATAGTCTACGCATGCGCAGCCTGGCCGTAGTATAGAAAGCAGGCATTTTTGGGGGTGTGTGTGTGGAGGGGTGTTTGGGGTAGAGAGGGACCATCCTGGGTCCGAATGGGTCGTGGGAGGTGTCATGCTGTAGCTCTCGGGGAAAAAAATGAATAAAAAAAATAAAATAAAATAAAAAATAAAAAATCTGCGAGTAGTAGACAAACGGAAAATTGGGAAGTACTGACCATGCCCCAGAATACTTCAAGGTGATATGCATATCACGGCCTTAAGGCCTATGTAAGATGTAATCTACTTCACATTTTAGTAGTATGAAAAGCGCAAGTCCTATTGACCTTGCCCCTCCAAAGAAATAAGAATTCTTGACCGATTCATTGTGTTAAAGTCAAAATCGGCTCTATTTCTCAGGAGTATATACGATCAGGATGAGGCGACGTGACCGATCGAGATCTCCCTTGGCGCGTGAGAATGTGAAAGGCGAACACGACTTTCCTGAGGATCCAGCTGTGCCTCCCGCTGACGCCTTGCCCGAAGACCACCCTGTGGGTGACATCTATCGGCGCCATTGGAGCACCATCCGACGATGTTTCCACCGTCATCGCCCTATTCAAGACTTGTATAATTTCCGGCTACAGGACCTCATGTATCTTCCTAACTATGCCGAGAACATTTTCAGAAACCAAGTCACAGCGTTCAAAGTGAATATGACATTCGGCTATATTCTACAGCACAAAGAGACGGACCAGTTACGGTATTTTTGTCCCCCGCCGCAACGCGGCCGGGGACTTTAAAATGGTTCTTGCTTCTATGTGTCCGTGCATGCACGGACATGTCTGTGCAAATACTTCGTAAGCAATAACTTCTAAATGCTTTGTCGGATTCCTCCGAAATTTGGCATCTACATTCTTTGCGACAAGACGTCTCTTGGTATTACGTTTCAGCAAGATCCGCATGTAGGTGGCACCACTGGGGTCTTGGTTCTATGTGTCCGTGCATGCACGGACATGTCCGTGCAAATACTTCCTAAGCAATAACTTCTAAATGCTTTGTCGGATTCCTCCGAAATTTGGCATCTGCATTCTTTGCGACAAGATGTCTCTTGGTATTACGTTTCAGCAAGATCCGCCTGTAGGTGGCGCCACTGGGTCTTGTTCCAATCTTTAGTGCATGTCCGTGCAATTACTTCGTAAGTGATAACTCCTAAATGCTTTGTCGGATTCCTCCGAAATTTGGCATCTGCATTCTTTGCGACAAGACGTCTGTTGGTATTACGTTTCAGCAAGATCCGCCTGTAGGTGGCGCCACTGGGTCCTGTTCCAATCTTCTGTGCATGTCCGTGGTTTCCATTCAAATTCTTCACAAGCGATAATTTCCAAATGCTTTGTCTAATAATTAGGCATCCCTAAATGCCTAAATGCATTTGTCATTTGTTCTTCTTTCTTCCGCTTCTCGCTGTTTTGAATTTCATGTCGCTTTAAATGAAGGACACCATTTTCTTAAATTTGCTGTCCAGTCCATCTATTCCACATCATATGATTTACACTAAAGCTTTTGCAGGAACCATATTTTTTTTTCCGAAGTATAATATGAAATAACTGGCTGGGGAATCCCGCAGTACCGAACCTGTGTTAGTTTTGAATTTTGTGTAGTCTTAAATGGAGGACATTTCCTTCAACTTTGCTATGAAATCATTCTATTCCACATCATATGATTTATCCTAAATCTTTTGCATGAACCTTGAGGGTTGGTATATCAAAACCCATCTGGATTACTTCCGGACATGTCCATGTAGTGGGCCATGTATACATGAACATATATGTGTATATGAAAGTTGTGTTGAGCAATGAATTGATCACTAAATTGGTCCATTTTTGCAAAACACTGTTTAATCAATACTCACTTGTCCCGTTTGTAGGTCTTTGTATTACTGATTTTTTTCCTGATTTTCTTTTCCACAGCTTTCCTGGTCCTTGGGGTATTGTTTAGATCTTGTAGCATGCCCAGAATTTCGTTTATGCCTTAGTGAACCGGAGGGTCTTTACTACTGTTCAGCTTGTACTTGTCAATCACAAATTGCACATTTAGCTGAAAGATAAAATTCATGCATTATTAATTTTACAATCATGAATATTTTCTCTGTTAATTTACAGCAAGTGAATTTACTTTGAATGATATCATCTGAACTCTCGTTATCAAATTCTTAAATCTTTGAATTTCAAAAACGAATTCAGGAATTGGGCGAAATATTCAAATCTGTAAAATGACTGCATTTGTAATATACAAATGAAACCCACTCATGATACAATGAACCCGTATTATGAAGACATATTCGTTACAACTGAATATTCATTATAATGACATAGTTTAGAGCAACAAATTTGCCTAAATGAACTTATTTTCTATTTGTTCAAACACCAAATTCACTATTATGACAAATTTACCTGGAGCATATTTGATTCTTATAAAGAGGGTTGACTAACAGCAAATAAAGAGGGTTGACTAACAGCAAATCTAGCCAAACACTTTGCTATAAACCTCTCACTTTTCTGAACTTTATTACCGAGGAAATGCTTACTCGAAGTAGGTCACTGGCATAACCCTTTTCCGCGAAATATTCTTGCTTGGAAAAGCCCAAAACCATGTCTTCATCCCCTGTCTGAGTTTGTGCATGACATTTTGGCTTGTAACATTGGCATGCTTCTCCCTTCATTTGTAGATGGGCATCTGAAAGGACACACTGGTACAATATTTTGGCTTGGCGACTGCCAAACACTTGTTGGAGTGATTGCACTTGGAAAATTACTTCCTGGCGATGAACATAATTCACTCAAAACGTGAGCACTATTTGGCACAGGATTAGAGATCGGTATTGTACTCTTACAACTGAATACACTCCAGTATGAGAATTCATTACTAACTGTAACTCCCTTTTCGAGACAATAACTAGATAAACGTGTTGAAAGTATAAGATGCACTGGCGAACTGGAAGAATCACACCCACTAAGTGTGGATTTAAATTTTACTCATTCAGTCAGGTTCTGGTCTGAACACCAATTAAGATTAGCCATGGATGGAACTGAACAATAGTCCTTGTTCTGGGAAGGAGATATTTTGCTTAGCACTGTTTATGTACATACATTAGGTTTTCAAGTGGTTGATCTGGACTGATAAACCCCTCATCAGATCTCCATGAAGGCGACAATACTGATAGAAGCAATATTTAACTGACCAGGGAATAACTTTAAGTATGGCTGCCAGGACCTGAAACAGCTGGCATTGTGATTAAAGTCCCTTTGATGTCATGACTCTCAAAAACAAGCTTGGATACAATTCATTCCAAATTTGGTGTGTAGGTACCTCGCCTCAATTTCTCGTTTGGCATTGTTTTTCATGCCGACCAGACCCACTTATAGGTGGTGCCACCTGGGGGTAAATTCAAAATTGTTTCCAGACAATAACTTTTTAATACTAAATAATGACTTGGTATACATGTACCGTACCTTACCTGAAGGTTTCACTTGGTATTGTTTTTCTTGTCGATCTGCTCATAGGTGGCGCCACCTGTAGGCCAATTTAACATTTTATGTTTCCAATGTCAAGGGATCTTGCTTCAAGATCTCGGTTGGGATTATATTTTATGCCTATCTGCCTACACATGGTGCTACCTGAGGGCCAAGGGCCTTAATGGATTCTTTTAAATTTGGTATGTGGATACCCTCAAGTTACCTTATGGGGCCATGTTAATGATGTTTTTCCTAAGTTTTACGTTTTTACTTTCTTCACAAATTATGAATGTTTCCTTTACTAAAGATGCAAAAGGCATGCCTCCAATCGTATTCGATCGACTGTATCTAGTTGCATATGCATTCCTTGTGACAAGATGTTGATTGGTATTGCGTTTCAGAAAGATCTGCCTGTATGTGGCACCATTAGGGTTCTTTCCGCTCTTTTCTGCTGCAAGCAATAACTTTGAAATGTTGCTCGAAATTTGGTTTCCGGGCAATAACTTGAGAACTGCTCCTCAAATTCTTCCCAAACTAGGCATGCATACACATTGTACCTTACCATGAGATGTTGCTTGGGAGTGCGTTATCCGCTTCTGCTCAGAAAGTGACGCCACCTGATGACAAAATCTGAGATTTGTTTTTGGCCAATAACTTGAGAACTGCATGCTCATCGGCTTCTTCTCAAATTTAGCATGCATTTACATGTACCATGCCGGGAGATGTTGCATGGGATTGCCTTTCACTCACTTGCACTTACAGGTGGTGCCACCTGGTGGCAAAATCCCAAATTTGTCTCCGGGTAATACCATGACCTAAGATGTCGCTTGAGATTGCATTTCGCCTACTTGCGACTATAGGTGCATGGCGCCATCAGGTGTTAAAATCAAAATTTGTTTTCAGCTATTAACTTGAGAACTGCTCATCGGAATCTCCTCAAATTTAGCATGCATGATTGCGTTTCGCTCACTTTTACTTACAGGTGCTGCCACTTGGTGGCGAAATACCAGATTTGTTTCCGGGTAATAACTTGAGAATCGCTCGTCAGATTCTTCTTAAATCTGGTATGAATATATCGTGACATATGATGTCGCTTAGGATTGCGTTTCGCCCGCTTGTGCTTACAGGTAGCACCATCTCGTGTCGAATCTAAATTTGATTTCGCTCATCAGGTTTTTCTTCAATTTGGTATGCAGGTACCATGCTGTGATATGTCCCGTGATATTGTATTTCATCTGCTTTTGCACACTGGTGGCGACACCTGGTGGAAACACTGAAATTTGTTTCTGGCAATAATTTGACAACTGCTCATCGGATTCTTCTCAAATTTGGTATTCATGTGTCATAAGATGTCACTTGGGATTGTGTCTCGCATACTTGTGCATACAAATCTAAATTTGGTTTCCGGGCAATAACCCCCTCTTCAGATTCTTCCCAAAGTTTGTATGCTGATACACCATGTCATCAAATGATTCTTGGGATTGCATTTCGCCCACTTGCACCTACAGGTGGCGACACCTGGTGGCAAATTTAAAATTTGGTTTCCGGACAATAGGTTGAGGATGCATTCAGCTTCTTGTCAAATTTGGTTTTCAGATAATATGCCTTGAGATGTCACTCGGGGTCGCTTCTCGGTTACATAATTTCCATGCTTCATTGCATGGAAGCTAATTTACAGAAGCAAAAAATGTTCAGTCAACCGTTCTAAGTTGATTTTAAAACTTGGGAAGGCAGAATTAAGACCCTCTACATCCAACGCCTATGAAGTATAGCAGTTGCCTCCCTCATGTACCGGTATATCCCCTCGAGACCAACAATGCTAAAAAATATTGCTGCCATTTCGGCGGGGGACTTGGCATCCTCTGGCTGCTTGTTATCCGAGCAATAATACCTATGTGTTTGACAAGCCGTTCACCATCATCAATCGTGCGTCACTGGAGCCACTCATCGACCAACTCACTACGTTGGACCCATTGGAATGGGCCCGATTGCAGCGGCCCAACATCAAATGGATTGTGAAAATGGTCACCAACGTGACATTTTTCGTGACCAAAATGAGAGATCATCCTATCGGTGCTCCTGTTATTCTTCCAGCTTGGCTGCTCAATCGAAAAGGACTGTATGCATTAACCACAGGGGCAAAGGGACCCTACAAAGACCAGAAATGTCTGTTCCGGTGTTTAGCCATTCATTTGAACGAATGCGATCCCCGGGCTTGTGATAGAGTGGCCAATATCTACTGGAGACAATATTTAGAGGAACAAGATCTAGATCCGCGGCAGTTCCGGGGAGTCCCCTTCAAGAATTTGGATGTCGTGGAGTCACTGTTCAACGTCAATATCGTTGTGTACCGTTTATTACGGGAAGAGGAGGACGATGAGGCGGATCATGACTCATTTGTGGCTGAATTGGTGCATCGGTCTTCAGAACGGTATGCTTCCACCATGAAAGTCAATATCTTCGACGATGGCGGGGTGAATCATTTTTCTGTCTGTACACCCAGTCCTACAGTTTTGCCCAATGCTATCGGGTGTTTCACCGTTCTTGGCTTTTACATCGACACGAGAAGATTTGTGATCACACTGTCAAACGAAAATTTCCTGGCGGCGTGTACCATAACACGCCCACCATCTTAGAGGAACTGGCGGATGAAGGGATTGTCATACCGGAAGAGCATCGTTATTTCCCATACCGGGCATGTTACGATTTCGAGGCGATTTTGGAACCGATGAACGCGGCCTCGGCGAAAACACAGTGGACACAGCGCCATATTCCCCTGAGTATCAGCATTTCCAGCAACGTACCTGGCTATGATGCTGCACCCGTCTGTTTCGTGTCCACCGGCGACGCCCATGACTTGATCACCCGGATGATGGTATATTTAGAAGAAGTGAGTGCAGCTAGTACAGAACTATTGGTGTCCAAGTTCCAGGACGTACTGGACCTACTCGACTACCGGATGCCTATACCGGGTGTATCTTCAGCGACGATGAAGAGTCCGAGTCGGAGTCCGAGAAGCCGGAGCCCATTCAACCGCAGGATGTCCCTTTACCTAAACCGTATGCGGAGAAATTGAAAATCCGCTTCTAGATACAGTCCCCGTAGACCAGGGCTCTTGGTTACGAATTGAACTGTTGCTGAAGGGATCATTTGCTTCTGGTTGATCATCTGTTTCATTGAATTCGTATACATCACTTCCGGTATGCTCATAGTTATGCATGAATGAGGAATCCTCTTCATAATCATCCGGCGCATCAGACTGAGTGTTTGGCTTCAACTGGAAATCGTTTCTAAGTGATTTTCGGGCCGTCCTCTTCTGTCTGAATTCTCTTACAGTCAACTCCTCTGTGGCTGCCGCTTACCTGGTGGGAAATAATAGATATTTTGATTCATCCTTTCTGTGTACATGCGATAAACTTGATCAGGTTGAATCTCATTCAGAAGATATGTTGCTATGTATTTTGGGTTTACCAGATATAATTTCAGATTGTTTAAGGACAATCTAAAAGAAATCATTCAGATAACTCTGTGTGACATATAGGAAATGTTTTTAGGGCTGATGATTCAATGCACCTTTTCAGTCTTAGTCTAATCTATAATGTAATTTGTTGCCTGCAGTATCAAAACTATATTCAGTAAATCGGTGAATTACATGCAGGGACTAATCCCGGCATTTTTGGGGGACATCGGTTGACCGGAAACCAGCAAAACCAGATCGAAACTTTCCGCGGAGTAAAACCGATGCGCAGTGAGCTTAATACATGCTAAAATGGTGGCCCGCATGGATTTTGTCAAAAAGCACGATGCGAGTTGGACAATTTAGCCTTTTCAGCTGCTGTACATAGGATATAATCAATTATTGCTTCAATAAATAATAAAATTAGGCTCATTAGATTTGGTAGTAGATATTCTTTGGTAGATTTGTTGGTAGATTTTTAGTAGTTTTGGTGTACATTTTAGCTGACATTCAGATTGGTTTGTCAGTATTTGAGTTCGTGAATTTGGGTGCAGGTACCGGTATACCGGTATCAAAACCCATCTGGATTACTTCCGGACATGTCCATGTAGTGGGCCATGTATACATGAACATATATGTGTATATGAAAGTTGTGTTGAGCAATGAATTGATCACTAAATTGGTCCATTTTTGCAAAACACTGTTTAATCAATACTCACTTGTCCCGTTTGTAGGTCTTTGTATTACTGATTGTTTTCCTGATTTTCTTTTCCACAGCTTTCCTGGTCCTTGGGGTATTGTTTAGATCTTGTAGCATACCCAGAATTTCGTTTATGCCTTAGTGAACCTGAGGGTCTTTACTACTGTTCAGCTTGTACTTGTCAATCACAAATTGCACATTTAGCTGAAAGATAAAATTCATGCATTATTAATTTTACAATCATGAATATTTTCTCTGTTAATTTACAGCAAGTGAATTTACTTTGAATGATATCATCTGAACTCTCGTTATCAAATTCTTAAATCTTTGAATTTCAAAAACGAATTCAGGAATTGGGCGAAATATTCAAATCTGTAAAATGACTGCATTTGTAATATACAAATGAAACCCACTCATGATACAATGAACCCGTATTATGAAGACATATTCGTTACAACTGAATATTCATTATAATGACATAGTTTAGAGCAACAAATTTGCCTAAATGAACTTATTTTCTATTCGTTCAAACACCAAATTCACTATTATGACAAATTTACCTGGAGCATATTTGATTCTTATAAAGAGGGTTGACTAACAGCAAATCTAGCCAAACACTTTGCTATAAACCTCTCACTTTTCTGAACTTTATTACCGAGGAAATACTTACTCGAAGTAGGTCACTGGCATAACCCTTTTCCGCGAAATATTCTTGCTTGGAAAAGCCCAAAACCATGTCTTCATCCCCTGTCTGAGTTTGTGCATGACATTTTGGCTTGTAACATTGGCATGCTTCTCCCTTCATTTGTAGATGGGCATCTGAAAGGACACACTGGTACAATATTTTGGCTTGGCGACTGCCAAACACTTGTTGGAGTGATTGCACTTGGAAAATTACTTCCTGGCGATGAACATAATTCACTCAAAACGTGAGCACTATTTGGCACAGGATTAGAGATCGGTATTGTACTCTTACCAAATGAATACACTCCAGTATGAGAATTCATAACTAACTGTAACTCCCTTTTCGAGACAATAACTAGATAAACGCGTTGAAAGTATAAGATGCACTGGCGAACTGGAAGAATCACACCCACTAAGTGTGGATTTAAATTTTACTCATTCAGTCAGGTTCTGGTCTGAACACCAATTAAGATTAGCCATGGATGGAACTGAACAATAGTCCTTGTTCTGGGAAGGAGATATTTTGCTTAGCACTATTTATGTACATACATTAGGTTTTCAAGTGGTTGATCTGGACTGATAAACCCCTCATCAGATCTCCATGAAGGCGACAATACTGATAGAAGCAATATTTAACTGACCAGGGAATAACTTTAAGTATGGCTGCCAGGACCTGAAACAGCTGGCATTGTGATTAAAGTCCCTTTGATGTCATGACTCTCAAAAACAAGCTTGGATACAATCAGGCTGACTTTAGAAATCCAGAATGTGCATGTATTATTTTCTGGTCCTGCTTTCACATCATGGAGATGGTAGATTTTAGGTGAAGGAAGGAGTTTGGCATCCTTCTGTGTCCTTTTCTCATAGTGCACCATTATATTAAATAAAAGGAGGCTATGGATGACTAAGGCTGGTTAAAAGAAAATCCAAAATGTCCCAAAATATCCAATCGCACCTATGTTTTCACTGCATTTTAAAATAATTTAATATTCATGTTGCATCAGAACAAACGCATAATAAAAGGAAGACAAAGTGTTTGATTTATCATGTTTATTAAATAAATCAGAAATTATGTGTCCCAATTTTTCGATTAAATTGGATAACCCACGCTTTCATTGAGTGCAAAATTGAGTTTATATGACCTACATGTGTAGCTTACATTGTAAAAAATCACAATCCATATATCATGTACAATCTCAGATGTGGGAAAGTTATATCTCCTGCTACTTGGTATATACACTGTCTAGAAGCCGAAGCAATGCATATAAATGTATAGGCCTTTCGTACAGGACGCCTTCACTGCCAATGAGTACGAGTATGATAATTCCATCAGCGTGGCATCTGATTTTGCTGAGCCATCCAAAAAAACTTATATTCAAGCCACCATGGAAAGATATCAGGATTGGTCGATGCTTGCGTCAATACAAGCCATCGGACAGCCACATATCCAAATCGGGGAGTAGAAAGGATTTAATTTTAATTAGATTGTTGAAAGAAATTATGAAGGAGGAAATCCAGAGAGGAAGCACAGGCATGCAGGAATCTAACTCTAGATAAATGCTACCAAAAGTTAAAGTATTGCAGTGAACAGATCACGAACGGACCGAATGCAAATGTAATTAGGAATTATTGTGATCCAATTAAAAGGAGAAAAGGCTATAATCCCTATTTGCGAAGGCAAATATGTACATTGCATGTTCAACTTTAAGAATGTCATGTAAAACTATGTGTCTCTTATTGTGAAATTGACAAGTAGGTATATATGTGGGAAGCTGGCATCTCGGGAGTGTCACAGATGGATGAAGAAGACAAATACTGCCTCTCAGTCCTGTGACCACTCCACTTGAGCCCATCTGGAAGACTGAAAGACTAATTCTGTTATCAGGGCCTACATGTACCCCAAGTTGGTAGCTTTTAATTGGCCTTGACATACTTTTTAATTTTCGCATGCCATAAAATATATTTTAGGTCATAGTTTAGCAGAGACACAGTGCTCTAATAATATTCACAAGGGAGGAATTAGTGAAATACATGACCAAAAATACCCAAGGCTAATTTGCTCCAATACCCATCGGCTATCAGTTACTACCAGCACTCGGCAATCATGTAATGGGTAAGATATGTATTTTTAAAACTTTGACAGCATTATGTAGGTTAACAAAAATGTGATCTAGTAGGGTTGACAGTAGTTGGCCATTCCATGAAATGGGGTCACCACTAAGCACTCAAACTTTAAACCAGTGAATTTTCTCAAATATTGTATGTATTTTAGAAACATTTATTCCTATTTAATGCCAGATACAAGTACATGTACATATACATAAGATAACATCTTAGTTATATATGTACGGCCATTACATTTGGAGGACCATCGATGTCAGCATATGAGGACACCCATAGACCCCAAAAATATGACATTGCAAATATTGCAATCAATGATGCTTTTGTTTGCACTGTGTGCATGAATTGTCAATAAATTTGACCAAGAAAACAAATTAAAGTATCGATCTTGCTCATGTCTTTCAATTTATTTTAGTTTATTTCATATCAGTCACCCTTAAATGCAGATTCTGGATGCACGAAACCCTCAACATTCAGGTTGCGCGTGTAACGATTGGTGTTCTCTTTTGTTACTTACCTTACCTCTTACCTGTCACCAAGAAAATGGCATTCAGTGGTCATTCAAATCTATCCTTGAGCTGGACTAATCTTGTCTATTATCGATCCAAATATGACAGGATTTTGATGTGTCTATAATAGCTGTAGTTGGAATATACTTTTATGTCTCACTTTCATGTCCTCTTTCATGTTGTTACGCGCACTACCCTTGGCTTGCATTTTCCTTTTTTTTTTGGCATGAATTACAATGTGCAGCAATGGTACCCAATATTTGTGACATGGTTGGTGGAGCCACTTTAGAGTACATGTAGGTGTCATATAATGAGGCAATTGCAAAAAATAGCGGGTAAGTAGTATTGTGCTGTTTCGCGTCCTGAACAGTTACCTTTGCTACTTCGTTACATGTGTGACAAACAAATGTTGATTCCAGAAAAAAAAAGTGAAACTAAGACCAGTCTTACATGTAAAATGTTCATGTGCCATGATCAGTTTGATGGTGAAGTCTAGAATTTGATGGCGACCTAATATGGTGATTTCACATGATGTATGCAAAAGAACACGAAGCCATTTTTGGTGTCCATGTTACATACACCACTTGATTGGATTGAGGCAGTGAAATGTCACTAAATATGCTAAGAATAGGATTAAATATTTTAACAATTTGATCATGTTTTTATTCTATTTGACACTTAAATTAACGCGTTATGTTGTGAAATTTGCATATAGTTTGGTGTCTTCGTTACACGCGCAACTTCATTATTTTATTTTTCTCCCAAATTGTGGAATATTATCCGTTTTCTTATGTTTTCGGAATCTCTCTACACCAATATTATCCCTGACTTAGTGTAGCCAGGAACTGACATCTTTTCAAAATTGGTTTGCATGCCACACTTTGGTACCCCCATTTCATGGAATGACCTAGTTCTCTCATTTTAGAAATACATGGGAAGTTGAGCCAGGTCAGCTTTTGTTAAGGTCTTAATTGATGAAAAAAAATTGCCTCTGTGGTTCTGGTAGAGCATAACCAAATTCTTAACTCTAAATATACTCTTCTACATAGCTAATAATCAAATCAAGTAATTTGATCTTGGAAAAAAAGATCAAGGCCAGTTATCTTCAACAATTTTCAGGTCTATTCTATCTGGACAATTTTCTGGTCTATTCGGTTGGAAAATGGATTTTGAGATCTTAAACTTAACATATATAATTAGACCTTTTTAGGTCAAGGTCAGTGATGTTCAATAAAATAAACTTCAGGCCCAGGCATATGTGGTTTAAATTTGGACAACATATAATCCTTCATGAAATATTGTAATACATGTACACAGAATATGACCTGGATAAAATATGTCAAGGTCAGTCATCTTCGGCACGGCTCTGGACCATTGCCAGATGTATACATAGTATTAAGTTGGAAAGCCTAGCTATATTTCTTCATTTCAGATTATAATAAACATTATATGACCTTGAAAATTGGGTCGAGGCCAGTAAACTGGGATAGGCTTTTAGTCCATATCATCAGTTGCATATGTAATATGAATTTGGAGACAGCTTCGAAACTTCAAAAACTGTAGCAAATATTAGAATTTGACCTTGATAAAATAGGTCAAGGTCAGTCATTTTCAATAGGCTTCTGACCCTTCCCCAGATGCATATGTGGTATGAATTTAAAATGCTTGACAGTAATCCTTCTTGTGATATCATGTCCACAAGAAAGATGGACAGACAGACTTACAGACAGATGACGCCGACGACAATACCCTCCGGACAAACAATCGAATATTCGGGACGTCAATCGAGATATTAAAATGAAAAGTCTAGGGGACAGATCTCAGACTAATTACATAAAATCAAAGCAGTGGTGAAAGTGAACAGTCGCTCCTTGATGATTCGTATCAGTGTTAGCTGTTGGACATGAATACTCCATGTAAGAAACACCCGACAATGCCTACAATAGCCAAGTCTTGGACAACAATATGTCTAGACTTGTGGCTTTTCAGCGACACAAATACTCAGACAATAGCTTCCTACATGAAGTATCTACCGCTCTGTCCATAATTCGAAAAAAGGGAAATATTTTAAATTCATCATTAGAGTGTTGCCTGATGACCCATCATCAATTCCCAACAATAGGCTCATTTTGGCCGAGGGGTAAAAATCAAGTGTACACTGAGTTGAGAATATTCCACAGAATCTCACAAATTACACAAGTATATGTCCATAAAAGTTTTGCATTCACTTCAAATTCTGACTGGCAGGAACAATTTATATTCGGTGAAACTTTTCGTCAGAATTAATTCATGTAAATTATTCTATACATAAATTGTACTTCACAACATGATGGGCATCATACAACAAAAAGTTCAGAGTATCATTGTGCAGTCTGATCATTCAGTGGTTTCTGTGGTGAACTGTTTAGTACACAGCTCAGTCACATCTACATGTACTTCATCAAATATAATTACATTAGCTATACAGGCTGTTGGTCTGTATCTCTTGTTTCACCTATGTACATGTACTATAGTATTTCTCACTTCCCTTGCATATGAGAACATAAATCAAATTCCTAGAAATTAGAATCACAGTTCATACATGTATTTGAATTCATTGGAAACAAACAATTGATTCTGTAGATACATGTATATATGGAATTCATAAAATAGATCCAAGTGTTTGTCACATTATTGAGCTAACAAATCCTATGATTTTTTTTTATCCCATCATAATATTTGCACATGTGGTTTCTATTCTGTGGTCATTACCAGAGGTCTCCACAACTTCAAGGACATGATTTACAGGGGAACCACATGTGGGCTGACAGTGTTAATCCTGTTTAGCCAGGAAATCTGGTGGCCTCCAGTGTTGAGAAAAGTTAGCTCTATTTGAGTGTAGATCAGACTAAACCGGCTAAACTCTTTCTGGACAGATTTGTTCATCCAAAAGAGACTGTGTTTAGGTCCGTTGAGACCTGTTTAGGGTAGATTAGGTTCATTGAGCAGAAATTTGTGCAATTTAGCAAAACAGGCTGCTGTAGTGAAAGCTGTTTCAATCTTTATGCGATACTATGGATAATAACAAACTTCACGAGTTCAAAAGAACGGTTGGTTATACTCACCTGAACAGTCACAAAAGTTTCGACCAGGCCATGATTAGACGATGTAGGATCGGTCACGCAAGATTCACTCATGAATATTTACTAAAACAGCAGCCGATTCCAAGGTGTAAATCCAGATGAAGATCTCACGGTGAAACATATTCTCATAGACTGCATAGATTTTAAGACTGTAAGAGATACTTTTTATCGAGCGGCTACGCTGGAGTATCTTTTTAGCAGAGTGAAAGAGGATTGTATTTTAGGTTATTTGAGAGAGATTGGTTTGTTGTACAAATGTTAATGTTTGTACCTGTTTTAACGCATTAGTTTACCGAGTTTTTGAATTGATTACTTAGAATTTTGTTTGATCGTCGCTATATAGTTGAAATATTGCTGAATGCGACGTTGAGCCTTAATTCTCTCTCTCTCTCTCCCAATTGGTAGCTAGCAATCCAGAGAAAGATCAAATAGTTTGTGCTTACAAGAATATAACATTTTTGACATCTTATATTTAGTGATAAACTAAAAGGGACTGAACTCTTGGTAACTAGGTGAACTTAAAACAAGAGACGAACGTTCAAACGCACACACTGAATTTGGCAAATGTCAACTACAAGAAAATGTTAATTTTCCTTCAAACAGATTCCTTTCAGATGGGAATATTTTTTCACTAATGAAGAAAAATGTGAAGAAATTGGTGAACTAATCCTTCGTTCTCGAGCTAATAAACAGATATAAAGTTTATGACCCGTTTCTCAGTTAACTTAGTAAATGCATGCTTTCTATTTCTCAACCGTATAACTGAATGTAGCAGTTTCATACATGTATCGAACAGAGGAGACAACTCCATATGACAAATGCCATATACATGTGGAGGCGACAGCTCTGAATAATCCAACCAGTCCCCCCAAACTGAATCCAGCTGAGGACATTCTCATGATGAAAGCCTACTTGTACACATATATTAGATTGTTGGAATTACAAGCGTCTGTTCCGTCATCCATAATCCAGCCGTCGTCCATTAAAGAATATCCGCGTCCATAATCCAAAGACCTACTCCATATTCCATATAACATTATTAGCACCAACTTCAAAAGGACAATCACAATATACATAAACATAGGCTCATTTCCTACAAGAGAGGAGCGGTCATTAAAAGAAGTCCATTCAAATCTGGGTGCTCATCATTGACGCATTTAAACCTGGGTCAGCAAAACAACTGGCATAGATAGCTTCCCACACTGGCTTGCCTGTGTTACATTTCTGAAGAGGATCTCAAGGGGGGAGAACACTCAAGTTCAGTTGTCAAAATTTCCTTTTGAACATAATGAAAACAAAGAAACGAGGGAAGCCAGGATGTACATGGGATTGAAAATGCAGTATACAATATATAGACGAAGTATACAGTATACATACATTAATATTGATCAAAAGATCCATTTCATGTTAAAATATTTGTGACATACACTGAGCAAAAAAAACAACCAGCATTTTACTCTTTATAGTATCTGGTTTAGCAGACGACAGTCGCTGGTCTAGCAGACGACATACTTTGAATTAGAAACTAGCAAACCCTCGAAAACAACAACTGAGCACTTACAAAAACATCAAGATACATCTACAATTACAAGCGTCTAGTCCGTCATTCATAATCCAGCCGTCGTCCATTAGAGAATATCCGCGTCCATAATCCAAAGACCTATTCCATTTTCCATATAACAGTATTAGCACCAAATTTAAAAAGACAATCATAGTATACATAAGCATAGGCTTGTTTCCTGCAAGAGAGAAGCGGTCAACAGTTTTCAATGATGCCGGCAAGACATCATGATGTTCCAAAAATATCAAATCGGTATCGCTGATCAGTAAAAGAACAACAACAATAATTCAAGACAAAAACCAAGGTTCTCAAGAAGAAAAAGATCCAGAACTAGTTATTTTCTATTTTAGTAGGATCTTTGAATTGTGCAAGAGTGAACAAGTCGCATCCCGATTCAAGAGTTACAGCCCTCCTATATATCGACCCAACTGGGTCATCTGATGACTCTAACGGGTCAACATCGATATATAATAAAACTGTGAGAGATGAATACCACTTTCTTTGTCAGCGTCCCTGCGGTGAAGAACTACGCAACATATTATACAAGTCGATCGACAACACTTGTCATCTCTTCAAACATTTACCAGATCAAGAAACAAATATATTTTTTATCAATCCAACTGACCATCTGTCCCCCAAAATTGGGCAGTATTTAAGAAATGCTGCAAGAGAGAACATCACAGCAAGCCAGCACCCCTGACGCATAGGCTTGTGCATGAATGTTAAACTATTGTACCCTTGTCTATTCGGATACGACTCCACACATCGTTCTGCTTGGCCGCCTGTTCGTGGCCAGAGGATTGTGGTTGGTTGATTGTTTGAAGTTTAACGTCGCACCTGACCTTATTGGTCACACGGCGACGATGACACAAACAAACACACCCTAACAAAACCCCAACCCCAACAGAAACCCAGCCAAAACTACAAAAAAAATTGAATTTCGAATTTTGAAAATTAGGCTCTACAGACACTGATCACAATGAATCTTCAAAGAGCCCAATCTGTTTGATTCTTTAATCTACCTCCAGAGGATTGTGTACAGTTGGACCTCAACTCGAGGCAGTAGCTGCCCAAAACAGTGGGATTTAGGGCAGCATTTTCTTTTTTTGCTTGGTACAATAGCTGATCCCATAGCTAGGATGCAAGCTAAGCCTATCGTGCATGTTAGCCTGGCGATTGTAGTAATTAGCTTGTACATATGACGTTGTGTTCAACAATCATAGATTTATGTATATTTTTTATGTTTCTGTATGTATTAGTGTGTGGAAATAAAGTAAATTACTTTTTGTATGAATGGCCATTATCCGATGCTTGGAATGATAATCGACATGCGGGTCCACTCTATCCGATTAACACATAAATGATAGGGAAAAGGAGAAAAACAACAATAACGTTAGATTTTGTTGGAGAAATCAAATCTAAAAATTCTATAACACGTAAAAAAAACTCATTTCATATTAACTCCATCACACATGCATTAGTGTCAGTATCTTGGGTGTCCCGTCCCCACAATTGTTCCATATATGCAAAGTATTAGTGTCTGTACCGCAGGTGTCCCGTCTCCATAAGTGTTTCCTACATCATAATGTAATGTATTAGTGTCCGTGCCTCAGGTGTCCGTCGCCACAATTGTTGAGTGTATTAGGGTCCTTGTCCCAGGTGCCCGTCTCAGCAACTGTCCCCATATATCCAGAACCAGGAAAACTCATACTTTTACCAGCAGTAGGCCAAAACTCAAACGTTTATTTTTGTGTACACAGCCATACCTGTATGCCATGTCAAGTTCTCATCCACCTAATATGACTTTAGGCTCAAATACATCTGGTGTCTACCCAAGCAGCCGTTCGATAAGGTCATCCAAAACTCTCCTCTCAGAGTACAGGCGGAATTCGTTCAGACCGAAATTCTATAAATATTCTTTCCGGTATGTACTGGAATATGATACCGGTATGTACTGGTATATGTTACTGATATATACTGGTATATGTTACTGATATGTACTGGTATATGTTACCGGTATGTACTGGTATATGTTACCAGTATGTACTGGTATATGTTATTGGTATATCAGTTAAGTTTGTACGTCGGTTCACTTATGTTGAAAGCCTGGGACTGGTGCATTGCATATGAGTGAGTGAATATGATATAACGTCGTTTTCATCTATATTTCAGTCATATCACGACGTTGGGTCCTACGCCTTTTCACAACCGGAAACCACATGGGTGGGGTCCTATTCCTTGCATTGCATATGTTTTCGATATGCACTGGGATATGCTACTGGTATGTACTGGTATATGTTCCTGGTATGTTACTGGTATGTACTGATATATGGTACCAGTACGTACTCGAATATGTTACTGCCGGTATGTACTGATATATGTTACCAGTAAGGCAGTTAAGCTTGTTCATCGTTTTGCTTATTTTAAAAGGTTAGTGAGTGAATATGATTTAACGTCGCTTTGAACAATATTTCAGTCATATCACGACGAACCAACAAAAAGCACCGCCCAGCCAGGTTGCGTTTCTGTTGCTCCAAAGAAGAAATCTTTGAAGCAATATGGAACCAGACACCCATCCTCCACCCTGTATAACACTGAAGACAGCACAAGACACAGGCAGGATGTCTACATTGGTGCAATAAATACAAGTCCAATTACAGTGCTATACATCACAGTATCACTCCTGTTGGTTGGGATTGGTGTATGGTATAAAATTCCGGTTATGTACTGGTATATGTTTACTGCATATATTGGTATATGTTACCTGTATATACCGCTATATGTTACCGGTGTGTACTGGTATATGTACCAAACTATTTTATCACCAGTGTGAGCATTGATGTGCTTTGTCAGTTTGCTCTTCTGTGGTCACCTATAACCACATATTGACCACTGAACACTTTCTCTCCAGACTGAGTTGTAACGTATTATGTGGGTGTATGCGTATGTACACTTTAACACACACTATGGACAACTGAAACATTTTTCCCTGCTGGTTATCCGCTGTACTGTCATAATGTATCGTCTGTACACTTCTACACGCACAATAAATAACTTCCTACACCTTGTGAGTTCCCAAGTGTCGAGTAAGTTAGGCCAGTAGCAATCATGAACTGTGCACACATTTTGATCGCTATAAGTTTGAGTTATGTGTATAATCAAATTTGTTTGGCGTGCACATATGTATTCACAAAAACAATTAAAACACTTCTATAGAGTGTGAGTTCTCAAGTGTGTTATGCAATTATGTTGGTGTGCACACTTGTAATCACACGAAGAAAATTTGAAGGGTTTCTCTCCAGTGTGAATTTTCATGTGTCTGGTCAGATTTGTTGGTTGTGCACACATGTATTCACACAATGAGCACTTGAATGGTTTCTCTCCAGTGTGAGTTCTCATGTGTCTGGTCATGTCCATTTGATTTATACATTTGTACTGACACAATGAACACGCGAAGGGTTTCTCTCCAGTGTGAATTCTCATGTGTCTGGTCATGTTATTCTGGTCTGCACACCTGTAATTGCACAATAAACATAAGAACGGTTTCTCTCCATTGTGAGTTCTCATGTGTCTGGTCAGGCTGTGATGCTGTGCACACTTGTAATCACACAAAGAACATTTGAAACGTTTCTCTCCAGTGTGAGTTCTCATGTGGCTGGTCAGGGTGTGCTGTTGTGTACATTTGTACTGACACAATGAACACTTGAAAGGTTTCTCCCCAGTGTGAGTTCTGAAGTGTCTGGTCAGATCCCGCTGCTGCTTACACTTATACTTGCACAATCGGCATTTGAAAGGTTTCTCGCCAGTGTGAATTCTCATGTGGATGGTCAGATTTTGCTGCCGTGCACACTTGTAATCACACAATGAACATTTGAAAGGTTTCTCTCCAGTGTGAGTTCTGAAGTGTCTGGTCAGATCCCGCTGCTGCTTACACGTATACGTGCACAATCGGCATTTGAAAGGTTTCTCTCCAGTGTGAATTCTCATGTGGATGGTCAGATTTTGCTGCCGTGCACACTTGTAATCACACAATGAACATTTGAAAGGTTTCTCGCCAGTGTGAATTCTCATGTGGATGGTCAGATTTTGCTGCCGTGCACACTTGTAATCACACAATGAACACTTGAAAGGTTTCTCTCCAGTGTGAGTTCTGAAGTGTCTGGTCAGATCCCGCTGCTGCTTACACTTATACTTGCACAATGGGCATTTGAAAGGTTTCTCTCCAGCGTGAATTCTCATGTGGATGGTCAGATTATGCTGCTGTGCACACTTGTAATCACACAATGAACATTTGAAAGGGTCCTCTCCAGTGTGTGTTCTCATGTGACTGGTCAGGTGATGTTGTTGCTTACACTTATAATCGCACAATGAACACTCAAGATGCTTTCTTTTGCAGTGAGTATCCATACTGTTTATATTCAAATTTCGCTTCAAAATTAAACTGTATCGGGTTAGGACAGATGACTGTCTGTACTGGACATCCGCACTCAGTGGTTCATCTCTCAAATACATGTAGGTCACTGTTGTGCGCGAATTTTCGCAAACTCAAAGACCTCACCTCCTCTGTATCCTGAGGAATAAATACATCAGATTAGTGAAACATAAGTGTACTTTATTCTTCGTCAAGTAAGACAGTGTTCATTAACACTTCAGAAATAGGTTACGTTTATTCGGAATTAAATATTCTTTTTTATGTGTCGTGTATGAATCTGAATTTTGTTCAATTCTGGCAACCCAAATTATCTTTCCGCAAGTTTTTTCAGCCTTGGAATGAATGGCAAAGACAACAGCATATAGAAACGATTGACGGTCAACCAACAAGTGCTCTCCGACACCTGTCCGTGGGACTTCAGTTTGTAGCAAGTAAAACAGGAGACCTAATAACCAAATTATAGTCACGTATTAAGTTCTAGAAAATTACCCTTCCACTAAATTCTAAAGAAAAAAAAACAGAGACCGAGAGACCATCATACCTTTTGTGGTGTATGAATGGTCCATACAAGGGCATGGACTCTGGGCTTAGTACACATGCCTCCCAGTGATCATAAACATCCTAATCCTATCCTATATTTTTACAACCGTCTCGTGCCAAAAATCTCAGCTATTATAGTCCTGTAGAGTAGACTTGCCTGTGCTCTAGTTATAACTAATATATAGTATGACAGATTCAATCACAAGAATATGAAATATCTTTATACTTTTGTACAGAATTACATTTGAACAAGTCAAACGAGAGATCCTGAAGGATCTTGGCGCCCACCATTGTCCGATAATTGTTAGCTAATGACAAGAGGATTTTTTTGTCCATTGTTACTAAGAACAAACGTGTGGTTTGTAATTTTGTTTACAGAATTTGAATCTGAGCGAAAAAGATCGAAAAAGGGACGCTGGAAAAACACCAAGATATCATCTTTCTAAGTTTAAGGCGTTTCAAGATTTTTAGAAACGTACTTATGTCGATTGTTATACTACAATAACAATTCAGTTGTTATGAAACAATGTCCGGAGGATCCTTCGTCTTCGTTTCGTAGTATTTTTTTTTTTTTGCATGTGTCATCATTGGGTACTGGAAGCGAAGACAAATCTCTTTGACCCTTCGGCATGAGCTATGAAACAAACTTAAGATTTTATAATTAGGAACGAATGCTCATTCTGTTTCGAGTATTGGGCTAGTTTGAGATGTCTCTTAAGATACTATGCTCGGAAATAATAAGGTGCTACAATACTACTACTGAAGGGATCCGCGCAGTAGGGGGGATTGGTGTACACTGGGACAGCTTTCACCTTTTTGCAGAAATCTCTGTTATCATTGCCCTGTAGTGTAGCCTTGTATACTCTCGTTATAACTTACACTTATTATGTCACACACACAAAAAAATCTGAAATATCTGTTATACTTTTCTCCAAAAATCTGTTTTAAAAACGTAAAAAAAATGTATCCCAGTTTGCCCCACTATGGGGTACTCTGGGACACCCACTGGGGTGCGATGGGACAATAATCAAAATACATTTTATAAGAAGTATATACTTATATGTTTAAGATGAGTTTAGAAGATTCAACACCGGTGGTTAAGTTAGTTGCTATATCAGGCCCCTGCTTTACGTAAAATATTTCCCAGGAGCCATATTTAAGGAAAATAAATATTTTGTTCGATTCTCATTCAAACGAAAGCATTTGACTTTGAATGTTTTAGTAAAACTCAGCAAATCTGATGGGATTAGCAAATACTACCATCTAAGAAATAAATAATGCAATGTAATGGCATTTTAGGATGAAAGGAAATTTCACCATTTGATTAGTATTGTCCCACTGTGCCCCAGCAAAAGTGTCCGGCTCTGCCCCACATGTATGATATATACTTTTTATGACAAAAACTAATACATTCAGCTGAGATACTAAATCGATATAATTAAAGTGTCCTTTGTCCATCCTCTCTCAGTAGTAATAAAACAGCAATGAAATACTGCAGAAAACTTCTCATAACAACTATCATCCTCAGCCCTGAAAATTTACTTCGACTGTTAAATACGAAGCTGCGCATCTGAAAACCCCTCGGCTCTGGGCGCCATATTGTATTCAATTTAAAACAAGACTTCAGGAACACCAAGCAGTCAAGTAACAAATATACAGATTATGAAAAATTTTGCCATTAGAAATGGCCTCAAACGTTTCCGTCCAATCAGAGAAACCTGTATTCATTACATAAGTCTGTTGATGCATCGACGATGTATACCAAATTTTACATCGAACATTTGAAAATTATCTGAGATAGAGATCCCTAATGATTTCGCATAAATTAAAGATGGCCGCCCTTCCTTCCAACCATTTAGAGAAACTGATGTGGTTATTCATTGCATCTCTTGATACATCTGTATACCAAGTTTCATATAGAACACTGAAATGGTATCAAAGATAAACATTAAAGATTTTGCATAAATTAAAGATGGCCACCAAAGTTTCCGCCCAAGCAGAAAAACAGAACTGTCTATTGATACATCGATGATGTATACCAAATTTACATTGAGCACTTGAACCGTATCAGAGATATAGATCATTAATGATTTCGCATAAATTAAAGATGGCCACCGATGTGGTTATTCATTGCAAGTCTCTTGATACATCGATGCTGGATACCAAGTTTCATATAGAACACTGAAATGGTATCAAAGATATATATCATTGAAGATTTTGCATAAATTAAAGATGGCCGCCAAGGTTCCGCCCAATCAGAAACGCCAGAACTGTCATTTATCGTAAGTCTATTGATGCTTCGATGATATATACCGAATTTTACATCGAGCACTCGAACAGTATCAGAGATAGAGATCATCAATGTTTTTGCATAAATTAAAGATGGCCGCCCATCCTTCCCGCCACTCAGAGGAACTGATGTGGCTATACATTGCAGATCACTTGATATATCGATGCTGTATACCAAGTTCCGCATATAACACTTGAATGGTATCAGAGATATATATCATTGAAGATTTTGCATAAATCAAAGATGGCCGCCAAGGTTTTCACCGAATCAGGGAAACTGGTTTGGTCATTCCTTTGAAGTTTCTTGATGCATCGATGATCTATACCAAGTTTCACTCTGAACAGAGAAATGGTACCTAAGATACACAAGACTAATGATTTCGCATAAATTAAATATGGCCGCCAAAGTTTCCAACCAATCAGGTCCAGATTCAATAGGGTTCTGGGTCATGAGCATATGGATGTGCAGTGCAAGTTTGGTGTGCCTGGGGTAAGTCGTTCTAAAGATATTTTGGTAACAAGAAAGCTGTGATGGTTTCGCATAAATTAAAGATGGCCGCCAAAGTTTCTAGCCAATCAGGTCCAGATTCAATAGGGTTCTGGGTCACAAGCATACGGATGTGCACTGCAAGTTTGGTGTGCCTAGGGTAAGTCGTTCTGAAGATATCTTGGTAACGAGAAAGGTGTGACGGACAGGCGGACAGACGTACATGACGACGACAATACCCTTCGGCCAAATTTTGGCCGAGGGGTAAAAACCGTTTTTGTGTCCCTAAGTTTTTACCAATGATAGGTTTAACATGTTATCAATATAAAAGCTGTATGGAGGTGATAGCTTTTTGCTGATAGTAATGTTATGTGCCTCCTTTTTTTTAACAAAAGAGCTAGACGGCTTGTCCCACTGTGCTCCATGTTCCACCGTACCCCAATCTCCCCTAATGTTGAAACTTCGAAAGTGTCTGAATCCTGAATATCTCTCTTGGATCGAAACACGCAGTATTCTGCAGTTGTCGAGTTGTAACGTTGTGTCACAAGAGTGACGTCCTTCATGTAGCCGACCCGTCGGCAGACGAAACAGTGAGGCAGTTCACTGGACTAGAGGAAACTGATTTAAAATTTACATTCTAATTCCGATTGAATTGAACCTATTGATATGGAAGGTGAAGGTATGGATATTCTCTATATTAAGTATATATAATATATCCCACCGTATGATCCACCGACTCGTGTGATGCAACATCACACCTCGGGAATACCGTATTAATTTGAAGCGTAACTTGGATGTTCGAATCGAACCAAAACAGTATCTTGCACAACTAGTCCCCATGTGGGACCAGTGAATCAAAATTCAGAAAGATCCATGAACAAGTTCCTGAGAATTCACGATAACAATTTTTCAAGGAGAAATTCAAGATGGCCACCTAACGGCCATATTGGATTTTCGAATCGGACCAAAAAGGGCATTTTGCACAAAGGGACCACAAGGGGAACCTGTGTACCGAATTTGAGAAAGATCCATGAAGTACTTCTTGAGAAATCACGATAACAAAGTTTCATGGAGGAATCCAAGATGTGCGTCTGGTGGCCATACTGGATTTCCGAATCAGATCTAAAAGGGTATCTTGTACAACTAGACCCCGAAAGGAACCTGTGTACCAAATTTGAGAAAGATCCATGAAGTACTCACTGGGAAATCAAGATAACAAATTTGCATGTGGAGATTCAAGATGGCCGCCTGGTGGCCATATTGGATTTCGGAATCGAAAAGAAAAAGGTATCTTGCACAACAAGACCACAAGCGGAACCTGTGTACCAAATTTTACAAGGATCCAAGCAGTAGTTCCTGAGAAATCGCAATAACAAAGTTTCATGGGGAAATCAGAGATGGCTGCCTGCTGGCCATATGGGATTTTGGAATCGGACCAGAAGAGGTATATAGCACAACTAAACCCCAAGGGAAACCTGTGTACCGAGTTTGAGAAAGATCCATCTAGTAATTCCTAATAAATCGTGATAACAAGGTTTCATGGGGAAATCCAAAATGGCCGCCTTGTGGCCATATTGAATTTTCAAATCGGACCAGGAGAGGTATCTTGCACAACTAGACCCCAAAGGAAACCTGTGTATCGAATTTGAGAAAGATCCATGTAGTAGTTCCTGAGAAATCGCGATAACGAGTTTTCATGGGAAAATCCCAAATGGCCGCCTTCTGGCCATATTGGATTTTCGAATCTGACGAGAAAAGGCATCTTGCACAACTAGACCCAAAGGGGAACCTGTGTACCAATTTTGAGAAAGATCCATGGAGTAGTTCCGGAGAAATAGCAATAACAAGGTTTCATGAGGAAATCAAAGATGGCTGCCTGGTGGCTATATTGGATTTTCGAATCGGACCGGAAAAGGTATCCTGCACAACTAGACCCAGAGGGGAACCTGTGTACCAAATTTGAGAAAGTTCCATAAGGTAGTTCCGGAGAAATCGCGATAACAAGGTTTCATGAGGAAATTGAAGATGGCTGCCTGGTAGCCATATTGGATTTTCGAATCGGACCAGAAAAAATTATCTTGGACAACTAGACCCCAAGGGAAACCTGGGTACCGAATTGGAGAAAGATCCGTGCAGTAGTTCCTGAGAAATCGCGATAACAAGGTTCCATGGGAAATCCAAAATGGCCGCCTTGTGGCCATATTGGGTTTTCGAATCTGACCAGAAAAGGCATCTTGCACAACTAGACCCAAAGGGAAACCTGTGTGCTACATTAGCGAAAGATCCATGAAGTAGTTCCGGAGAAATCGCAAGATTCATGAAGAAATCCAAGATGGCTGCCTGGTGTCTATATTGGATTTTCGTATCAGACCAGAAAACATATCTTGCGCAACTAGACCCCAAGGGGAACCTGTGTACTGAATTCGAGACAGATCCATCCAGTAGTTCTTGAGAAATCGCGATAACAAGGTTTCATGGGGAAATCCAAGATGGCCGCCTTGTGGCCATATTGGATTTTCAAATCGGAGATACATCTGAGAAAATAGCCCATTGGGCTTTAATACCCCTCGGCTATCAGTTATTGTTTACACCCAGCAACCATGCATCGTAGCCCCGTCGGGCTTCTGGGGATTGACCTGGGATGTCGTTATGCACACCGCAGGTCATGGTAAGAATATGCCTCAGCTCCTCAAAGAGCTTGTCATAAGAGGCGACTAACTGAGGCACCCGTGCGGTTCCTGGGTTATAAAATGAATAGGACCTAACTTGATATGACTGAAATATATTTGAAAGCGATGTTAAATCATATACACTCACTCACTCAATCGTGCAATATATAATATCATCAGTCTATTTTTAGAACTAGATTAACAAAAATGTGATCTAGTAGGGTTGGCTGTAGTTTTCGCTTTTGCCAAGATTCTGGCAGAGCATGATCGACCGAATTCGACGCTCTAAATGTGCTCTTCTAAAAAACTTATAATCAAATAAAGTAATTTTATCTTGGAAATATAGATCAAGTTCAGTCATCTTCAAACAATTTCAAGTCAGTTCTAATTTAATTGCATAAGGAACAAGAATTTGGAGACCTTAGACTTAACATATAGAATTTGACCTTTTAAAAATAGGTCAAGGTCAGTGATATTCTTCAACAGACTTCAGGTCCAGCCATAACTGGTTTAAATTTGGACAGTGTAAATCTTTTATGAATTGAAACTTCAGGTCAAGGTGTATAGATGTACACATAGTATTAACACATATAAGGGAAGTGGGAAGAGGTGTCGAAATACTGCGTCACATGACTTCACAGAATAGTCTTCTGGTTAACCTATTCTAAAGCACATACCTAGCTTTATTTCTCAATATTATATCATAAAAAGCAGTATATATAAATAGGTCAAGGTCAGTCAACTGGGTTAGGCTTCTATTCAATCACGGGTTGCACACATAATATGAATTTGGAGACCTAGCTTTAATCCTTCAAAAAATATAGTAAATACTAAAATTTGACCTCGATAAAGTAGGTCAAGGTCAGTCATCTTCAGTACACCTATCAACCTTTGCCAGATATACACATAGTATTATATTGGAAAGCCTATATATATTTCATGTTATTAAACAGCATATGACCTTAAAACATAGGTCAAGGTCAGTTAACTGGGATAGGCTTCTAGTCAATCACCAGTTGCAAAACTAATGAATTCAGAAACCCTCGCTTCAATCCTTCAAAAAATTTAGAAATACTAAAATTTGACCTTGATAAAATAGGTCAAGGTCAGTTATCTTCAGTACACCTCTGGAAATTTGCCAGATGTATACATAGTATTAATATGGAAAGCCTAGCTTTATTTCTTCATGTCATATCATAATAAACAGTACATTACCATAATCACAAGTTGTATACATAATATGAATTTGAGACCCTAGCTTTATTCATTCGAAAAATATAGCAGATACTGTAATTTTATCTTGATGAAATAGGTCAAGTTCAGTCATCTTCAGTACACCTATCAACCTCTGCCAGATGTACACATAGTATTATATTGGAAAGCCGATATATTTCATGTTAATAAACAGCATATGACCTTGAAAAATAGGTCAAGGTCAGTTAACTGGGATAGGCTTCTAGTCAAACACTAGTTGCATAACTAATGAATTCAGAGACCCTCGCTTCAATCCTTCAAAAAAAAATAGAAATACTAAAGTTTGACCTTGATAAAATAGGTCAAGGTCAGTTATCTTCAGTACACCTCTGGTCCTTTGCCAGATGTATACATAGTATTAATGTGGGAAGCCTAGCTTTATTTCTACATTTTATATTACAATAAACAGTATATGACCTATAAAAAATAGGTCAAGGTCAGTCAACTGAGGTAGGCTTCTAGTCAATCACCAGTTGCATAACTAATATGAATTTGGAGATCCTAGCTTCAATCCTTCAAAAAATATAGCAAATACTATAATTTGACCTTGATAAAATAGGTCAAGGTCAGTCATCTTCAGTACACCTCTGGACTTTTGCCAGATGTATACATAGTATTTATGTGGAAAGCCTAGCTTTATTTCTTCATGTTATATCATAATAAACAGTATATGACCATAATCAAGAGTTGTATACATAATATGAATTTGGAGACCCTAGCTTTAATCCTTCAAAAAATATAGCGAACACAGTAATTTGACCTTGATAAAATAGGTCAAGGTCAGTCATATTCAGTACACCTCTCGACCTTCGGCAAATGTATAAAAAGTATTAATTTGGAAAGCCTAGCTTTATTCCTTCATTTTATATTATAATAAACAGTATATGACCTATAAAAAATAGGTCAAGGTCAGTCAACTGAGGTAGGCTTCTAGTCAATTACCAGTTGCATAAGTAATATGAATTAGGAGATCCTAGCTTCAATCCTTCAAAAAATATAGCAAATACTATAATTTGACCTTGATAAAACAGGTCAAGGTCAGTCATCTTCAGTACACCTCTGGCCTTTTGTCAGATGTATCCATAGTATTTATGTGGAAAGCCTAGCTTTATTTCTTCATGTTATATCATAATAAACAGTATATGACCATAATCACGAGTTGTATACATAATATGAATTTGTGAACCCTAGCTTTAATACTTCAAAAATATAGCAAATACTGTAATTTGACCTTGATAAAATAGGTCAATGTCAGTCATATTCAGTACACCTCCTCAGCCCTCACAATTAGGAAAATTCTCCACGGCAAAAAAATTGCTGAGGAGAAATCAATTGGCCACGGCAAAAAAGGGCTTCACCACGGCATTTTTTTTTTGCAGTAGATCTAGTTTTGACTACGATAATTAAATGACTTGCCCAGGATTTTTGCTGGAATTCACAGATTTTCCACTACAATTGGATGCATTCATTTTTGTCATATCAGAAGTTCATAAAATACAGATGAACTTCTGGTCATATGTACTGACCATTGAGCAAAAATTCAAGTTTTTTGTTTGGGGTAACATAACCTTGCTACAAACCATGCGTTGGTAGGTCAATTTTTAGTTTTATTATTTTAATTTTAGTTCTCAATTGAACTTTTTCATGATCACATACCTGGTGACATTATTGCTTCTGGGAGTAGAGACAGTACGAGATGTGCGAAACAGAGAAAATATTACCACTTGTGTGGATTTGAGTTTTCCTGGTTAACAGATATAACTTCAATATAAGATAGTTTCAGGAATACCCTATATTTCTTAGATGAATTAAAAAAAAGGTAAAATAAAAAAAACCCTAAAGTTATAGGTGGGGGCCTGTAGGGTTAATCAAACAAACAATATTTTAAATTTTGCCTTGGCTTCTTTGCAAACAAGAATGAATAAAAACTCCGATTTTCCTAACTCCTTCTGGTAAAGTTTTTGTATTCCGCCTCCAGAATGTTCAGCACATCCAACGCCAGCTTAATATTATTGCCGCTTCTTGGTGTGCCGCGAACTTGCCCATATAGTCGGCCGGAGGCATTCCAGTTTTTTATTACCTCAGGTTCCAGCTATCCATTTATCCGATACGTCGATAGTGACAAAGCCACGTGGTCGTAACATGTTGGCCGATCTTGCACGCCTCAAAAAGTAAAGAAAATTTCAAGCACAGTTTCCACCATTGTCCGCCAGTTCAGGCTTTATGCACAACAACCTCAAATTTCACCATTTCGTCAGCATCGTCATGCTCTCGTACGATGGCAAAGCAAAACAAATTGTCACTGTCAAAACTTTTAAATACCGCTGTGCAGGAGAATGGTAATTGGAGGGGCTTACGTGGAGTACGGTAACCCCAAATGTCGGGCAAATTATATTCCGGGTAATGTATGAAAACATGGAGTATATAAGATATTTAGTGCCAGCTGTAAATAATTAATTTAAGATTACTACTCAGTTCACTATTTCAGGTTGCCGTGCCATTCATAATACAATAATACATAATCCTAACTGTACGTGAATTCCCCTTCATCGTAACCCTCATCATTCCCTAGAGCACTCTCCTCATATGCGGTCGCCTGTGCTATTGCGACAACGAAGAAACGCCAGTGGAGAAATGCCCTGCATGCTGGAGAGTGACAGACATCCAATTGAAGATCTGTGCTTTCTAGATCGGGAATGATCGGCTGTCTGTGACTGTCAGTTCTTGGAAAAGTGCATTTTGCCGACCGATGTCTCCAAATTATGCAATCAAACAACCACAGCACCAGTAGCTGTCTCGTTTATTAAAACCAAATTTATTAGCAAGAAAAGCCAGTTCAAGGAGACGTATTTTACCATCGACCGTATGTTGTTTACTGACAACAACATCACTTTACGACCCACGGCAATAAAACTGCAGACGCGAAGTGATTTTACCCCAGCATTTACCACGGCAATTGCCATTTGCCGTGGCTAATTGCGAGGGCTGCCTCCTCACCTTCGCCAGATGTATAAGTAGTATTTATTTGGAAAGCCTAGCTTTATTCCTTCATTTTATATTATAATAAACAGTATATGACCTATAAAAAATAGGTCAAGGTCAGTCAAATGAGGTAGGCTTCTAGTCAATCATCCGTTGCATGAGTAACATGAATTTGGAGATCCTAGCTTCAATCCTTAAAAAAATATAGCAAATACTATAATTTGACCTTGATAAAATAGGTCAAGGTCAGTCCTTCTTAATACTCTTCTGACCCTTCACTCGATACATTTGTGGTAGGAATTTACAATGCCTGGCTATAATTCTTCTTGAGATATCGTGTTCACAAGATGGACAGACAGACAGACGGACAGACGACGCTGACGACGACGATACCCTTTGAGCAAAATAATGATAAATCGCTACTACAATGACTACTAAATCGTGCCTCTGTCCATCTTCTATCAATAGTACCAAAACACTAACGTTTTATCAAATATCATCCTGTCCTTGAAAAATTGACTTGGACGGTTAAAAAACCACTGATAGTTTTTACATGTACTTATAATCAATTTAGGTGCTGTTAGTGTGTGGTAGATTTCGACTGATAATAATGTACTCGGATTCCTGTGCATAACATAGGATTTAGATGAGTTGTCCCACTGTTCCCCATAACCCACTGTAACCTGATCTCCCCTAATCTTAGACGAGCATGAAGACATTTTGCTTCCTAGTCGGAGGACTGTCAAAATCTATAAAATAATAACATAGAGACGTTATCAATTGTGGTTGCAGTTTGGCTACAAACTATTTTCGCAAAGAACTGCCACAAAAATTGACTAGAGTGAACATAGCAGGATCTTCTTATGCAGTCAAGACAAGATTATCTTGGACTGGGCATTAATGTTGTATCAACATTTCATCACCCGATAACGTTTGTATCATCTCAATATGCACAACAATCAAGTACTCAATATACGCGAGGAATACCGGAAAATACACTGTTAGGGAGTAAACATTTTCAGACAAATCTAATTTCAAGTAAACTTAGCTTGAGATTTGAAAATCTAACCCAGAATTACATTGCAAGGACAGTAAAACAATGCCTTGCGAGAATGAAAGATGGAATTGTTTTCTTGTCCCGGACATATAAATCATAGAATATTGGAACACAAACAATAATTTCAAACCATTAAACTGGAAATTTGAAATCCAATTCGAAAATCCCTCTATGTTCACGAACCAATTCAGTTTGGACATTAAACTTCCATGAAGCAATGTCCTAATTCCATCTGCTAGTATAAACAATATATTATCGTGCCATTACATACATGCAGCACACATGTACTGGTATATTTTAACAATTTCAAATTATCTATTTTTCATTCAATGTACTTGAACTTGGAAACTGATCATAAAATTTATCAATAATTATGGATCAGTTCGATTTGGAAAGTAAAATCATGTTGTTCACGAGTAGGAGTTTGAGGTGGAAGTTCTTTTGACTGGAAAATAAATTAGACATATTGTCTAAATTCCAATGTTAAAGATTCGGCTGATAATGAATCGTCCTAGCCAACATTTGTATGATAACGTTTCTGTATTTTGCATTTCATCGTTGGGTTTCATGCGTGCATGCTCAATATTTAACATTTGCACAAGTCCAGGAACTAAATACACTGTGTATGCAATGTCATTTTGTTATGCATATGTTTTTCAGCAATTTTCAGAATACTTTGTAACAACATTCGGTTCACTTACACCTTAAATCCACAGTTCAAGCTTCTTAAGGATGTCCTCATATTTATTATTTTTAATAATAAAAATTTATTAACTTTTGAACTGCATTTACAATGGTAGCGGTGAAGGCAAATTCATATTCAGAGTTAAAAATCTTTTAAAGCAGTTATCTTTGCCAAAATAGACATATTACAATAGAGAACAACTATAAAGGTTTAATCATCTCCAGGGCATTTCCAGCAAATCTCTGGCTGTAAAATGAACAAAATGTAGAAAAAATTGTGAATGTCTTTACCGTTATTTGTGCATTTTCATGAACTATTCGCAAATGTGTTTACTCATTCGTAAGCTATATATTTCGTTTCACTTGAATTGCATTTGAATTGAGTTTTGGAAACACATTTGGAACGCATTCATCCACACCATGGTTGCGTCGTCAAGCGAAAATACTATTTGGTCTTTTTTTCTGTTTTTTTTTTTTCATTCGTACAATGGTTCTGTGAGTCTTGATCAAAATCTGTGAATAATTATGTTGTTTCAAGATGGAGTGGAAAGAACAAAAATCCATCAGACTTTAGAAGAGAAGTATGGTGTAAAAAATATGTGATCGGTCTGTTTGTCGAGTTTCACTGGATACGGGAAGACAAATATTGTTTCACTTGGTGAACGAAAAGATTTAAGCTTAGCGCAATATAAACGAAACGATATCAAATATTCCCATCAAAGTTAGAAAAGTGTTTCGTTAGCTAGCGTTTAGAAATTTATACCGTTAACTTCGTTTGCGTTCATTAGTTTTTGGCGTAAACTAACAAAAACAAAAAAAAGCAAAAAATTACCAGGTACAGAACCACTGTATATATGCCATATATATATTCACTTCATAGCACAGGAATTAATAACCAAGTTGACATGGCTTCGTTCGCTCCTTTACTACGCCATGATGCCTCCTAATGAACTTACTCGTAAACTCCGGGATCACACGGCTCTGTGGGTCGTTCGGCTCTATCCGGCAATAAAACAATAACTCCCAGCTCTCTGTCCATTTGTTCTATCAAATTCGGCAAAGAGTTTGATTGCCGTGTAGAGCTCATCCGTCTGCATTCAGTCTTCAAACATTAACGATCGGTTGAATTCTCCGCCATTAGCTTCATACGGCCGATCACGTGGGCACGATACGTTGCTGGTCACGTGACACGTATGAATATAATGGCGGAGAACCGACCGTTGATGTTTGAAGACTGATTGCAGACGGATGAACTCTTCACGACAATCAAACTCTTTGCCGAATTTGATAAAACAAATGGACAGAGAGCTGAGAGGGGTTATTATATTGCCGGATAGAGCCAAACGACCCACGGAGCGGTGAGATCCCGGAGTTTACATGTATGTTAATTGAGAGGCATCATGGCGTAGTAAAGGAACGAAAGAAACCATGTCAACTTGGCCAAGGAATTAATAATAGCGGCTGGGGAAAAGCCCCGATATGAGGGCTTCTTGGCCTGGTTTGCAAAATAAAGACACACATTTGCTCGAGTTGAACGAAAAGAGAAACGAATTCGAAACGTGTTCAGTGCAAACGCATTTGATGAGCGAATAGTGTTTTGATAAAAGAAAAATTAAGCGATATTGAAAGCGTTTCGTTTCCTATAATCGTTCGGAACGCGGGATTAGTAAAGAATAGGAGCCATAGTAACCTGTGTGTGGAATGAGTCATGAATGAAATTTTCCTCAAATCCTCACAATTGCAACCGTTTTCCAAGTATTCAATATTAAAAGTAGTAAATAATCATTCGGGGAGGATAAAGGCTGCAATTGTGAGGATTTGAAGAAAATTTCATTCATGACTCATTCCACACACAGGTATACTATGGCTGTACTTTACTACTCCTTTTTTTTTTGAGACCGCAATGTTATTAGTCGTATCTTAGATAGCATCAGTCCAGCATTTAACATGGCCAATATAGAGTTCAGCTTCCACACTTACAAATGTATATCATTTTACCCGAATACAAGACACTTCCCCCCCCCCAAACCATTTCCCCCCCGACATTTCCCCCCCGAAAAAGACATTTCCCCCCAAAAATTTTGAGTCACTTCCCCCCCAGTTTTGCCATTTCCCCCCCTAAAAAATATGATATTCTATGGTACACAAATGCATACTCAACATTTAGTATCGAGTATATAGTTTGACAGTGTTCTCAGGGGGAATACAAAAGAAGACACACACAGTTGTTGAATCATAATATGCACCTTCAATTTATTGTATAACAAATATAATCATAAGGTATAGCACCATGACACCAGCACTGATAAAGGAGACATTGTTAATATGTTAATACTGGTTCAAGTTGATCGGTGGGGACCAGTGGTGGGAGCGTTGACCTTAGCACATTGTCATAGTAGCTGACTCGGGGTCACGTCTTCATCCCTGTAGGCTGCCCACAGCTCGAAGAGCTTGGCCTGTTTTGATCTTGTGGACAGTAGCTAAATAAGTATGCTCGTGAGGGCTATATATTATTTAGCTAGTGGACATCCGCTGATAGTGACAAAGTTTCTTTTCACCAACAAGGAGGATCTGTAGAGGTAGCTGGGATGCCTCGGCATGGAGGAGAGGGACGAGGATGTAGAACGGCAGATGGACACCATTGGCTCTTGTGTTCAACCTCCGAAAACCGTTAATGTTGGTGTTGGTGGGTGCTAATCTGCAAATGTCTGATCATTGATCAATTGTCTTGCACAGACAAGCAAATAAAGCATTATTCGTTCTCTCTACAGGAGAACTTCTCGTAATCAGTGGGATTAATCACTGAACATTAGTAGACTTTACCTTTGAAAACAAATTGCCTCACAACATGTTTATTATTTGTTATACAATAAGTTAAAGGTTAAAGTAATGCTGGGTATGCATATGTGTACCATAGAATATCATATTTTTTTAGGGGGGGAAATGGCAAAACAGGGGGGGAAGTGACTCAAAATGTTGGGGGGGAAATGGTTTTTTGGGGGAAAGTGACGGGGGGGGGAATGGTTTGGGGGGGAAGTGTCCTGTACATATTCCGAATTAGCATAGAAATAAACTTTAGTGTAGGTCCTAACCGATATACAGGCCGATTTACAGTCGGTTGAATGTTTAGGATACAAAATAATAAACCGAGGGCGTGGGTATACGTACCTCTTGGATCTCAACAACAGAATGATGACCGCGGCATTGGAAACAAAGAAAATGTCTGAATTTCCCTCCATTTGCGCGCGGCAAACACTCCATGCTATGCAACATATTAACCTATTTCTGGAAGTGAACGCGGACTACTCATATATTGTCAACTGCAAAACATCTGCAATGGGTCACGTGATCCACTAGTTTTACCACAGGCCCCAGTGTCTGGACAGTAGAATTTAAATTCAGTATAATTTAAATAATTTTTTTTTTTTTTAGTCATCCTATAATAGAGAGGAAAAGGTATTGCACGCGCCATATTGGATTTGCCCGCCAAATACGAAAAAACAAAGTAAAGTTTTCACATCAAAAACTGTTTAACTGACCGTGTTAGTGGTGTCCACTCAATTTTGAAACCTTTGTTATGCCATCTAACCCTACGGGAAATCTCAGATCGCCGTTTTATTGGTATAAATCCATCTCTGAAAACAGTAAACTTACGGCTTCTGTCAGCCGCTCTCTACCTCGAATGGGACGTAAATTGCTGTCTACGTCATCGCTTTCGGCATTCTCAAAGAGAGCCGTGTCTACCGCAAGACGGTACATCTTCCGAAATTTATGACCTCTCCCAGGTTCTTAGCGTGACATGTACTTGATCAGGGCAAGGCAGTTGCAGCATTTCTGTTCTTCATTCACTACATAGTACTGTTCACACGCCCTATGATATGTACTTTTGTTGCTATCATTATGCAAGTTTTGTTGTTAAAAAAATAAAACTGAACGTTGAACTTTATGGCCTACTCGTTTGAAGCAACAGACATAAATTTAGTTGACCTAGATTCTGCATTGAAGATCAACCATTGAAACGCGGAAAACAACGAATTACGTCAATTATACCGTACTTTCGCTGATCGCACTATTCTTGCTTATCTGATGATGCTAAACAATGATCTTGTGTTCTTCGGGTTAGGTCATAAATTTTCTGAAGATGTACCATTTTGCGTGTCTACCCGCGAGCGAGTGATGTCATGCTGCCTCGCGTTGAAATTGGAGATTAAAAAATGTCACCAGTTTACATGAGAGTCGCTTTGGTAATGCCGAAAGCGATGACGTAGACAGCAATTTACGTCCCACTCGAGGTAGAGAGCGGCTGACAGAAGCCGTAAGTTTACTGTTTTCAGAGATGGATTTATACCAATAAAACGGCGATCTGAGATTTCCCGTAGGGTTAGATGGCATAACAAAGGTTTCAAAATTGAGTGGACACCAGTAACACGGGCAGTTAAACAGTTTTTAATGTGAAAACCTTACTTTGTTTTTTCGTATTTGGCGGGCAAATCCAATATGGCGCGTGCAATACCTTATTCTCTCTGTATTATAAGATGACTTAAAAAAAATTAAATTATTTAAATTATACTGAATTCAAATTCTACTGTCCAGACACTGGGGCCTGTGAGTTTTACGTGTATTATCATGATTGTACCAGTCGAGTTAGCTCAATTAGCTCATTGATAGTAAGGCACATGTTAAGGTTACACTGTGTTAATTAAGCATACTATACCTGTATCGTCATGACTCATGACGTTTTAGTATCACAGATGATTATATATATCTGATATCACCAGCTTTGTATCAGTCTGGAAAATCCAACCATTTGAACAGTGCTTGTGATATTTTGATATCACTGTGATAATCCAAAGGCCGGCCCAGCAAAACTTCATATGGGCTAGACTATCACAACCCAACGGGCGAGGATCCTGGGGCTGCCTATGCCCCGGAATGTCCGGGGTCCTAGATCGCCGGAGATTCATCCTGAGCGTTTTCCTGGAAATAAAACTGATCATAATGTATGAAGATTTATGGTTCTATTTTCACGACTTTTTCGCAATTGTTAGTACGCGTCGATATTGGAACATCGCCCCTCATATAAACTTGACGTTCTAGCTGTATTTAAAACACACAAAACGATTACAATACGCCTACCGATACGATTCATTCACACAAAGATAAAACAAGGAAATCCCCACAACCCAACAGGCGAGGTTCCAGGGGCCGCCTGGGCCCAGGAAGCTCCAAAATCTCAGCTGACCGGAGATTTCCCGAAAATAAATTCGAACATAATGAATGCAGATTTATGGTTCTATATTCACGTTTGTTTCGCATTTATAAGCACGCATCGATAGTGATCAAATCATACTTCATGCCTGAATCCATTTGACTTTCTAGTCATATTTAACACATGAAAAAAAACAACAATGACAATTACATCATGGAACATTAGAATCAATATGATACCGATTCATTTACAGAAAACTAAAATAAGCGATCCTCACAGCCTGATAGGCGAGAGTACTTAGGCCCCGGAAGTTCCGGGGTCCCAGGTTTTCGGAGATGCGTTTTACGCGATTTCCCGGAAATAAATCTGAACCCAATGTATTTAGATTTATGGTTCTATTTTCACATTTGTTCCGCAAAAACACTCATCGATATTGAGGAATACAACAGACTCCTGATTTAACACAAACAAAACAGGCCTTTAGCACTCCACTGCACTTGGTGCGCTTGCGGCGATAATATCTGATTTTATACCAAATTGAATCTCCAACTTAAATAGTGCACTCCCAAGCTACATGTACATGAATAGATGATGGTCTGTTTAATACACATATAGATACTCTAATTACATGATCCACATTCATTTAATTTACATATCATCATTTCAAGACATTTCTTTCTACGTGAAATTCCAGGACACTGATCAGCCCAGTCAGTACAGCACCCGGCTTTAATTAGGTATGTGACCTCACGTTTACCTACACTTTGTGGGTTTTTTCAAGCATAACTCGAAATAATAAATTGGCACGGACACCCACGGAAATATCTGTATCGATTATTTTTAGCGTGTCCTAATTCATCTTTTTGCCCTGAAAATTTTCTGTCAAAGGTATAAACTGAACATTTCTCAAAAAGTTTGCTTGTTTGATTTTATTTTTGGGTTCAGTTATGTGATTCGGAAAATATGCATCAACATATGGAAAGGGCTTCGAACTTTCGCGACCAGTAGAAGTTTTGCAAAAATTGAAAAGAAAAGGAAAAAGGTGTGCAGAGTTTTCAAACTTCCATAGAAAATGCTCTGGTGGCTAAGATGATCATTTCGATGTCGTTTGATAACCAGACTGTGAGAAAATCAACAACAGAAGAAAAATCAAGGTTTAGTAAATAATAAATGTAAAAAAAAATGAACTCTTTTTTATCTTCTTCGCCCCACTGTCCGAATACACCTCAGTTTACGTTACATTACCAATGTTCTGCTTCTGTAATATCTACTGATCGAATGATCAACCAAAGTCAATGTTAACCTCAGGTCCTTACTGGCCAAACAAGCTGGCCCGAAATACTCAAAATTTGGGCAAATACTGATTTTATTATCTCTTATTATTAACTACATTAACAAAATGTAGAGCGTTAACATATCCATCAATCTCACATAAAATATATTCAAAAATTTGTATTGCTCAAGTTTTTGACAATCTTGGATGTTCCTACTCCATGTAAGCATCACGAGACAATGTATACAATAGCCAAGTTTGGGGAAAACAGTATGTCTAGACTTGAGCCTTTTCAGCTGCACAAAGACTCAGACAATAGCTTCCTGTATGAATTGTTACCATCTTGGACCTTTATATGCATGATATTACCCATTTCTATACATTGCACACCTGTGGTTACATGCATGTGACGTAACTGGCGGCTCAGATAGACCCACGCATCTGCCGTACCCACAAATAGTTTGACATGGCACTTACGGTTTTTTTTCACTCTGAACTCACTCTCAAGTCAGCCGTTGAACCGACAGGGCCTGGGCGGTGATGCCTCTCATCCCTACCAAACTTCCTACGCTATACCCGAAACCCCAAAAGATCAAGAGTTGACACTCGGTGACTTTCTAGCAAAGCTTATTATGGTCATTTTTAGCCTACATGCATTTCACTCCGTACATTTTCTTCATAATTGTTTGCTGTTTTACTAAGAAAAAAACCTCCCCGAATTATTTTATTCCACGTAGTTGCTTATTTTCTAATTTAATATGTATTTTATTTTATTTCATTTCATTTCATTTCATTTTTTATTTTATCAATTTCTTTTTACACTTTCTAGTAGAACATGACCCCAAGACAGAGAGAAGTTTCAGCCCTCAATCTCCAGGAGTAAATATATAAGCGTAGGTACCGGGAAAAAACGCACCCGGATCGGATCAAAAAGCTCATGTTCCGGAAAAAAAGCACCATACTTGTACAAAAAGCGACCATACCTGAAACAAAGTAACCGCGTATCTGTTCATGAAACCACGCATAGTGGATTCAGTGTCACCCACAACATGGCTGACAACGCCGTTAAGGAAGTAAAACACAAGATAAACATATGGGGGTGACTGGAAGCTTTATTACTTAACTAAACTACACTAACTACAGCCTCGCACAGTTATGACAATTAGCGCGCGATACAATGAGATATAGCGATGCGCGACAGCCTAGGTATAATGAATGATAATACACAATTCATATACGCGACGACATGAGAGTAATTATAATTACGTCATGAAAAAGATAAGCGCTAACATCATAAAATATAAATAATAAAACCACTCGAAACAGGTCATGGATATATATATAGTATATCTATATTCATGTCTTGGGCATGTTACCATGGAGACACTACATAAAGACAAACTCTGACGATGGTCCAATCACTCCCGTATGCTGGAGAGGGTGGGTGGGTAAAGAGAAACGTAAGCTGGGGCGCGCGGAGACAAAGAGATGAGCTATAGAAGGCAGCGGGCCTTAAATAGAACTTAGCCGAGCATTATGGGATACAGTCGCACAAGATAAGCAAAGAAAGGGGGCCGCGTGCGCACTGTTCGTACTTCCTTAAAAACAATTAACAGTTAATTTATCTTAAGGAAGTAAAACACAAGATAAACATACGGGGGTGACTGGAAGCTTTATTACTTAACTAAACTACACTAACTACAGCCTCGCACAGTTATGACAATTAGCGCGCGATACAATGAGATATAGCGATGCGCGACAGCCTAGGTATAATGAATGATAATACACAATTCATATACGCGACGACATGAGAGTAATTATAATTACGTCATGAAAAAGATAAGCGCTAACATCATAAAATATAAATAATAAAACCACTCGAAACAGGTCATGGATATATATATAGTATATCTATATTCATGTCTTGGTCCAATTACCCAGTTAGAGGTAGAATGTATATTGTATAACCTACACTATGAAGGTAAGGATGGTAGGATAGACTGCATACGGCGAATGGCATCAGAAATAGTATCCTGAGACAAGGTGATATATGCTGGACAAGCGTACGATTTCCAGTCCCCTAACTGGCGAATGGTCTCGATAGGTAGCCCTGCTTGGTAACACCAGGAAGTACCCCCGCGGCGGAAACTATGTCCTGCATAGAGTGTAGGATTCAGACCTGTCTTAGCCAAGCATTGGCGAAGGCGGCCAAGAAAGATGGATGGAGTGAGCGGGATTAGGCGAGAATGCTGAGTGAATACTAACGCGGGGCCTGAGGGGGAGGCACATGTAGTGAATTCTAGGGCGCGATAGGCCGCTTGCACGGGACAGAGAACCTGGCCAGGAATACTAGGCAGAGTGAAAGTAAGTAAGCGGTCCCTAAATTGGATCGTTTTTGACCAGCGAATAGTTAAGCACAGTCCATCGTGTGTGAAAGATAAGTCCTGTCGGCGGAGATGCTTGCTCCCACAGAATCTAGACCTCCCTGGAGCGAGAACATTGGAGCGGCGCAGTAGAGCAAAAAACATGAGCAAACAGGCCGCCCACACACTGCAGTCCAAGGATGAACTGAGATCAAGATGGCCTAGCAATTGGAGCAGGATATTAGGCGTGATGGGCAATTTGCGGGAAGGGGTATCACCAAGGCCTCTACGGATGCCTTTAAGAACACAATCTAGTGAGAAATTGCTAGCTAATGGGTTTGCTAAGTCCCATTCCAAGTGTAAAAGGCGCACGATATTCAAATATTGTCGAACAGAGGTATATTTCAAACTTCTGGCCAAAAAAACAGCATATCTGCAGAGAGTTACGGTGGAAGCCGGTACGGGGCAGTACCCCATGTGTTGACAGAATAAGAGATAAGCATCACGGTGCACTTGATATGTTCGTTTGGTGCTGTCGGCGAACGTCATTAGTTCAAATTTTTTAATGTCTGAGTCCAGCGTACTCTCTACAATGCGGGCGAATTCTGAAATACACGGGATAGAAAAGAAACAACAGAATGAATACACAAATCAATATCTTTACATTCAAGGAAACAAATTAAAATGGAATATCTATTATGAACACAGCTGCCACTTAAAGGAATTAGAAGCATAGCCAATATAATGCTCCTAAGACCAAATATTAGATAGATAACCAATTAGTGACACGCAATAAGCCCACGTGTAAACAGACATGTCAGCTATAAATACACATAAAAATTTCGATAGAAGCTTGCAATACACAAATCACTATCAGGCTCGATCGTAATAAAGTACGTTATCAATACACAGTTACGTCTGCCACCGATAAGTTCACAGTATGGCGCTTTATAATCCTATACATGTGGCGTGGAACTCGTTCCAACGTGTTGACACTAATGTACATGCAATCAGTAATTAGCATTATGGTATAGCACTGTCAGTAGATGACAGGAAAATGTTCCCACCTAACCGTGGATAATTGATTGTGTAGACGCGACCCCCCTCCTGGTTCGTGGAGGCGCGACACGCTGTCGGCGACTCCGTTCTGAATTCCCGGATAGTAAACACAGTAAATCCGAAAATTATACAAGGCCGATAGCCAGAACACACGGCGAAGAGAATGCATGGCGACTTTGTTTTTACAACTACCTTTATTGATAATGGCGACGGCGGCCTGGTTGTCAGAATGGACGAACACTTTGCGATTACGCCATAGGGGGGCCCATTTCATAACCGCGGGTTCAAGGGCTAAAACTTCCTTGTGGTTTATATGAAGAGGAATTGCCTCAGGCCACGACTGGAAATTTGTGTATATCCAGTCACCATTGAAGTGGGCTCCCGCTGCCTGTGGGCATGCGTCAATGCTGACTGGCACAGCAGGGCGATCACTGATCATCGGCATAGTACCATTAAACACAGAGAGAAAATTCATCCACCACACCATGTCAGCTCGCATATCTTTAGTCACTCTTGTACGATGCCAGGGGTAGGATAATGTTGGTATTTTATCCAAGATGCGCCGAAGATAGAAACGCCCTCCGTAGACACATTGCGAAGCCCAGTTAAGTTTGCCTGCTAGACATTGTAACTGTCGTTTAGTTACCTTGGCTTTTGACATTGTGGTCTGCAGGTTGGAATGTAGGTCAGCTATCTTAGGCTGTAGCAGTTCCATGGTCATTCGGGTAGAATCCAATGTTATACCCAGAAATGTCAAACGTTGAACCGGGCCGTCCACTTTGGAGTAATTTATGGAAAATCCCAGTTGCCGTAACACAGAAATGAGCTCATTCAAGGTGTTCAAACAGTCAGTGTATGTGTCCTTCACAATTAAGAAATCGTCCAAGTATGCGATGATGCCAGAATGTCCTCTGGATGCCATGATATGTCGAACAGCTTGAGTAAGATCATTAAAAATTTTAGGTGATCGCCTGGCTCCAAATGGAAAACGGGTGTCGATCATCAGAACGTCTTCAGTGTCCCCACTAAAACGCCAAGATAACCCGGCGGCTGGATAATTGCTTGGGTGTATCCTCACAGATCTATACGCGTTAGATAAATCTAATTTCGCCATGTAGCAGCCGGGCTTGACAATGTCTATAGCGTCCTGTAATGTTTGATACTTGAATGGCGACAGTTCAGCGAAATCATTGACTGCATTACCGGGTGGTCTACTACAGTCGTGAATGAGCCGTATTTTTTCACTATTTTTCTTAGGTATACACCCCAAGGCAGATACAATTTTTGGCTTTTCGGTGACAACTTTGTAGTGCCCGTGTTCCAGTTCAGTTAAAATTTGTTTTTCAACCTTTGTTGCCATGGCCTGATTAGTGGCAGAGCGGTAGTCCTGTTGGCAAACATTGGCGGGTATGTCATTAGGTGAAACAATATGAAAACCCTCCTCAATACCCTGCAGGAGGTGCGCGCGCTCAGGGTAATTAACCGGTAATAACGACTCCCATGCTGACAAGTTTAAATGAGCTGTACGTGGGGGGCTGGGTAACTCGCGAGTTAATGAGTTGCCGGGCCCTGGTAATAGTTTTTTGAGGTGGGCTGGTTGTTCAGGTTTCGCTGGGCAGGGCCGTGGTTCGATACTTGGGGCCCTCGTCTTTGAAATTGTGGCCGAAAATGGCGATATTTACACTGGTTTCCAAAGGGACAGGACCCTTTGGCTTTGAAAATTTTGCAGTCTGGTGTAACGGCGTTGCCACTTTGGGTTGACTGGCGGTTTAAAGGGGGGCGTTGTCTCGGTGTCATCTTGAGCTCCATGTTAGGAGGATATGACCCCCAAGGAAAGCTATGTTCCGCTTGTAGCTCTCTGTACACATAGTCAAAATCCAAGACACTCTCCCAGTCGTAGCGATCAGCATAATCGAAGATGTTGGCCGTATGTGCCAAGTAGAACTCGATATCATTTCGAGCCAGGTCCCCGGTTTGTAGTAATTGGTTCATTAACCGGCAATTGGCGGCGCCCCACTCGTCCATTGTAAGACCTGAGTAAGGATGGTCATCCTCGCGCTTAACCACCAAGCGCTCCTGTTCTTCACTGGAGACTGACAATACCAAATCTTTCCTACGCGATTGTCTGCGCTTCTTGGTTTTCTCACTGACGAATTGCGTGATGTGTACTACTTTGCGTGAGTGAGCTTTCACTGTTAATGTAGTTCGTGGGTCAAAGTATGAAAAGTTCGGGAGTCCAATACTGGTGGGGAGTGGTTCTGAACTGCCCGTGTCGTTTTCCAAAGAGAGAATATTATGCAAACGCTTACCAGATGATTGAAGAGCTGTAGTCTGGCGCCGTAAATCCGGTAATGTGAGATTTGAGGCTCCCTCCAGTGGCGATGGGCTGTGTGAAGCTGATTGTAAACCCTCCGAAATGATTGCCAGGTCGTCGGCGGGGGGCTGCGATGATCCAGTCTCAAGTTCCTGGGGAGGATCCCGTCCTTCTGTGACGCGTGGCATGTTGGTGGGAATCAGCTGAGGGAATTCATTCTGCATTCGTATTATGCCGACTTGTGCTAATTTTATCTGCCCCATTGGCAGGTCGAGCGATTTTAAGTCCTCAACAGTAGTCATCACTAAGGCCTGCCGAGAGACAAGATCCTGTTGCCGAAAGACAGCCGTTGATTTACGAGACAAACCGGCATCACGGGACCAAACATCAAAGCAAAAATCTCCGGGATCCACAGAGTTATCACTAGGGGAGTCCATATTCTCGAGTTGATCCCCTTCAGTTCCCATTAGAGGTGATTAACTAGTTCAAACATCGGATAAAGAGAAACGTAAGCTGGGGCGCGCGGAGACAAAGAGATGAGCTATAGAAGGCAGCGGGCCTTAAATAGAACTTAGCCGAGCATTATGGGATACAGTCGCACAAGATAAGCAAAGAAAGGGGGCCGCGTGCGCAGTGTTCGTACTTCCTTAAAAACAATTAACAGTTAATTTATCAAAACGTCAGTGAGGTTAAGTGGATTTCCTTCGGCTCCTCTCACTACGTCAATATCAGAACAATAACACACATTCTATAAACCCCGGCATACCCCGGCCTAACTGTCGCTCTGCCATTTTAAGTAGTTCGTGGAGTACTTTCCTCCTGAAACGCCGGTATTTATAAATTATATATTTACTGTTTTCTTTTTTTTTCTTTTTCTTTTAACAACAAAATTTGTCTAGTAAGATGCTACTTTCAGTCCACGGGTTACCCGCTGTACGATCACAGTCAAATGTGATATCAGAAGAGATTTTCTTGGGCCTGTATGAGTACAGAGGGCGATAACCTCCTTTATCACCTATGTACTATGAATTCTGCATCCTTCATAGCAATGATAATTAATGTATCAGTCAAATTTGCGGCCACCAGCTCATGATAATAAAATCAGAATGTAATTTCTCAAAATAGAACGTTTTTTTGTCAGAAGCTCCGCCCCCTTCATTTTCATTGGCTGATTGGCGTTACGTCAGAGATTCATTACGCGCTAAGTTCTCACGCACTCGCCGGACGAGTTCAACGTTATTGCACACAAGGCCGATGTATACGATTTATTCACCGATATATAAAGCTCAAATCAACGAAGCTCGAGCACCAAATATTCCGGTCAGTAAAGACGTGTTTAGTATGTAAACTCTGCAGAATTCATAGTATATGCCGATAATAACTCGTCCTGCCTTTGGCAGGACTCAAGTTGGTATCACCGCGCTCGCGATGGGAAAACATCTCGAACGACATGAACTGAAAACAGCGTATGGTAATCTATAAATTCTTGGAACGATGCTGCTCTAACAGCAATCTAGTTTATGGGGTTACCGGACCTACTCGAGGAAAAAATTAGGCCCTATAATATTACAGTTACCTTATAAATTACTGCATCCTTTGTGAACCTATGCTAATATTTCCTTGTATTTTATATGGAAATCTGTTCCTTATCTTCGCAGATTCTGAAATATCGGCTCTACATTCAACTTTCATATGTTAGGTGACATGGAGGAACAGTGGAAAACTCGGGGAAAAATTGCAGAAACGGCCGAAGATACTCTGCTCGCGCCTATAAGAATGATTTCTCCTGCACACATTGAATAGATGGCAGCACGGTCGAGGTCATGCGAAGATTGTCCTAGGGCGAGCCGCCATTTTTATTTGCTAATATAACACGGTGCAGCACATGTAGGTTGCGGTTATCGAAAATATCACCAAAATGTATGGGTATTTTGTACCCTAGATAAAACATACTTTCTCCCGGTAGAGAGATTATTACAATATACGTGTAACAGAGGTACTGTTACTGTAAATAATTGGAGGCGAAGTCACTCGTAGAACTTGAGGCACGTTTATAGACAATTCACAGTTAAACACAGAAACACACAGGAACAAATATACTAAATCGGCACTCCTAATATAACTAAAGTTGGGATTCCAAAACTATAAATCACAATGTCCGTAGAGTTGGATATCCATAAAACTGACTATTCCTGACTGAACTTGGACTTATATACAGAATGTGACGTAAAGGTGTCGTAACTAACAACAGATTAATACAAGTCGAGACTGAGCAATAAACAAACAAAGAGCAAGTGAACATACAGTACATAGTGAAACATGCTACAAATCACAGCCTATTCAGAGGTAATTTGGGATATAAGGATTAAGGATTAACATGCAGTCAAATTCTCTCAAATAAAACTGTAAGAATATAATGCTCTGACACGTTACGAAAGATTTTACACCGAAGACATACTAAAAATCACTGGTTAAAGTTATTGAATATAAACATAATTTAAGTTAATGAATTAATAATAACAGAAAATAAATAAGTCAATAAACTCTGTGACAATTACCCCCCTGTCCCGGTGAAAATGATGCCTCCTGGCATAAAAGGTAGAGAAATTGGAACAGCATTGTAACAGTCGTACATTTCTTGAAAATTGATATAAAAGAAAATGCCAATTGAACCAATACAAATGTATACAAAGAAAACAGTCAAAATATATACATGTAAGTTATAATCTGTCTTTCTATGTAAATGGTACAGGAATGTCGCAAAAATTAGGTAAGACATAGATTTTGGTCTCATAATCCAGGTCGTTTTCATGGACCCATGTATTGTACTTGGCGGCTCGCCCTGACCACTTTACCAGGTATTCTGCGTCACCACCAGAATGTTTAATTCTGCGCCGTAAAACTTTTTCAACAGTTTTTCCGGGCCTTTGATGCATGCGTGGTCGCGTATCATTCGCTTGGTACGGTTGCGGTTGCTATGGGTGTTGGATGTAGCTGCCCCGATCGATCGTATTGGCCGGAGATGATCTGCGTGCAAATTTACCCACAGGCGTAATGTGATCAGGCATACCAGTGAGAACGGTTGGCGGTATCTGGAATTCTGGTGAAGTGCAGGTCCCCACAGTGTTACTCGACGACATTGTTTGTAAACCGACTTCCCTCACCTCAGGCGGTGACGTCATAGTGGCGGTCGTATGCAACGAGGCTGATTCCGTTTGAGTTTCATGATCATGATAATCAGCGAATGCTCGACCAATGCTGCTAGGTGCAGCAGGAACACCCACCTGTGTGGCATAACCATGTTCCTTGGTCTTACGCTGCAGAAAATTGTTCATGCGGTCTCTGTCTCGTCGAAGTTGACAGTTGGACTTTTGCCACTTTGGCCTGAGATTAAATTCTGGTCCATCCATCTTGTGCCACTTGAGAGTAAGGTTTATCTCATTCTCGTCGTTTTGGAAGTCCCAGGTTAGCTTAAGCTCGTTGACCCCAAGCTGTTGAAGTACAGGGAGCAGGTATTCCGGGATAACGGAAGTGGTCATCTTCACAATCTGATGAGGAAAAACTAGTGTTGGTAGAGCTGCTTGTTGACAAGAGGCCGGGATCTTGGATTCTCTCACCACGTGTAACAGAGGTCTGTTACGGTAAATAATTGAAAGGCGAAGTCACTCGTAGAACTTGAGGCACGTTTATAGACAATTCACAGTTAAACACATAAACACACAGGAACAAATATACTAAATCGGCACTCCTAATATAACTAAAGTTGGGATTCCAAAACTATAAATCACAATGTCCGTAGAGTTGGATATCCATAAAACTAACTATTCCTGACTGAACTTGGACTTATATACAGAATGTGACGTAAAGGTGTCGTAACTAACAACAGATTAATACAAGTCGAGACTGAGCAATAAACAAACAAAGAGCAAGTGAACATACAGTACATAGTGAAACATGCTACAAATCACAGCCTATTCAGAGGTAATTTGGGATATAAGGATTAAGGATTAACATGCAGTCAAATTCTCTCAAATAAAACTGTAAGAATATAATGCTCTGACACGTTACGAAAGATTTTACACCGAAGACATACTAAAAATCACTGGTTAAAGTTATTGAATATAAACATAATTTAAGTTAATGAATTAATAATAACAGAAAATAAATAAGTCAATAAACTCTGTGACATACGGGCTCAGTCCGAAAAGCAATCTGATCGCCATCGTACTTCATATGTCATTTTGCACACAGAGAGACGTAACAGGTCTCATTTTGGACATAAAATCTCCTATCACTATTCCAGTCAAGCGCCAAGACATGAAGATTCATTCGGACAAACAATAATGATCAGTTGTTAGGATTTTTATGTAAAGAACATCATCATATCTTGTCGACGTCGTTGAAAACTGTTGGCCGCTTCCATCTTTCAGGAAACCATCTTTTGTTTTCATTATTAGGTTTGTTTCGTACACATTTGGCATTGGTGATAACTGTGATACGAAATAGGTCCTTCGCTTATTGACGCGGAAATTGTTTTATAGACGACCGTCGAATATCGAATGTCGGATCTGACGCTTGCTATGATCATCATATACAATTCAATTCATCAAATATTCAAGATATAGTCTTCATCATGTCGAGCTTGTCAAATGAGTGGAATATGGTGTATATAATTCATTTCTCGATTCTTAATGAAATTAAATTAAAAATTCCTTAATGTACCCTCTTATTCACCAAATTTCCAAACTGCTTTTCAACAATTCAATTCATCAAATATTTAAGATATAGTCTGCATTATGTCGAGCTGGCCAAACTGACTAGAATATGGTGTATATAATTCATTTCTCGATTCTTAATTAACTTAAATTAAAAGTTCCTTAACCCTATCTGGCCTGGGCGATTTGGGGTGTATCGCAGCCTGGGGGGGGGGGGAGGCGGAAAATGCACCCCCTATATATTTTCTCTACCACAAGGCTAGAGCGCTGAAACTTACCACACAATATCTTTGGTTCAAGCTCTACCGGGAAATGTAAAAAAATCCAAGATGGCCGTCATGATGACGTCACAGTGACGTTATCT